>WBNM01029384.1:1107-22988 GCA_013399055.1 Ramphastos sulfuratus | reverse complement strand
CCCCCTGCCATGGGCAGGGACATCTTCCACCAGCACAGGTTGCTCAAGGTCTTATCCAGCCTGGCCTTCAACACCTCCAGGGAGGTTGTGGAGCACAGAAGCACAGAATGTGATCAAAGATCACATTCTGTGCTTCTGTGCTCCACAACCTCCCTGGAGGTGTTGAAGGCCAGGCTGGATAAGACCTTGAGCAACCTGTGCTGGTGGAAGATGTCCCTGCCCATGGCAGGGGGTTGGAGCTGGATGAGCTTTAAGCTCCCTTCCAACCCAACCCATTCTATGATAGCAGACAGCACATGTTGGGAGCTCTCAGGAGTACACAGGACAGGAAGGATCCCTTCTTTCTGGCACCTGAGCATGTCTGAAGCTGCTGGTTTGTGTGAGTTGTGCAAAGGATGTTTGTGTGCAGCTCTGATGCACTTTGTGGTCTCCATGCAGGCTTGTCCCAGAGGCTACCTGAGCCTAGAGAGTGGAGCTGGCTGCCGTGCCTGTCCAGCTGGCTACTCCTGTGACCCACACACTGGTGTGCAGAGGAGCTGTGACCCTGGGCAGTATTCACCAGAGGGAGAGCTGGAGTGTCTGCAATGCCCAGAGAGCTACGTCTGCCCAGAGGGACCCAGCAGGCAGGTACAGATGAGCAGTATGTCCCATGAGAGCAGGACTGGGCTTTTGCATGACCTGGGACTCCCTGGGACACAGTTTTGGGCAAAAAAAAAANCTGTGATTCTGTGAGCAACGACCACCAGACCTGCTGCTGTTTCTTCTCCTTAGCACTGTTTGGTGAGTCAGCAGCCAAATCCAAGTCAAACTCCTGATGTGGCCTCAGCTGAAGACACTTTGCTCTGCCAGCCCTGCCCAGCAGGTAAGCACAAATATCTCCTGTAGTCATAGAACCATACAATAGTTTGGGTTGGAAAAGCCCTCTAAGACCATCCAGTCCAACCTTCAACCCCACCATGGCCACTAAACCATGTCCCAAAGTGCCATGGCCACAGGTTTCTTGAACACCTCCAGGGATGGGGACTCCACCACCTCCCTGGTATAGAGATTGTGCCAAGGAAGGGTTAGGTTGGAGATAAGGAAGAATTTCTTTCCTGCAAGTGTAGTGAGGGATGGGAACAGGCTGCCCAGAGAGGTGGTGGAGTCCCCATCCCTGGAAACATTCAAAGTCAAACCTGCTGTGGCCCTGAGCAACCTGATGGAGTTGGAGATGTCCCTGCTGGCTGCAGGGGGGTTGGACAAGATGACCTTAGAGGATCCCTTCCAACCTGTGAGCCTGTGACTCAATGTGCAGGTGTTGCTGAGCAGCACAGGAGGCTCTTGCTTGCCCTTTCCACAGGGCAGGCAGCTTTGGCTCTCTCTGATCCTCAAGTGATCCTCTGGAGGAGTTCCCACACAGGGACAGCTTTCTCCACCTCAGGACCTCCTTTCTTTGGCCATCCCATAATGCCAGTTAAAGCGGCTGCTGCAGGCATTAGGAACCACATAAGGGCACAGTGTGGGTTTTGCTGTCTGTCTGGAGCAGGCTTGCCCAGAGAACCTTTCAGGGCCCACCTGATTGTGTTCCAGTGTGAGCTGCTTTAAGTGGTCCTGCCTTGGCAGGGGGGTTGGACTTGATGACCTTTGAAGGTCCTTTCCAACCTGGTGGGATCTGTGAATCTTTGAGTTTGTGACCAGAGGGAGACAATCACACCCCTAGGCCTTCTGGCCACATTATTGCTGGTGCCAACCAGGATGCTGTTTGCCTTCTTGGCCACCTGAGCACCCTAATGGCTCACACTCAGCCATCCACCAATCCACACCCCCAGGTCCTTCTCCACCAGTCAGCTTTCCACTCACTCTGCCCCAAGCCTGTAATGTGTGGGGTGGTTGTGGCCCAAGTGCAGCACTGGACCTTCTCGAGTCTCACACCATTGGCCTCAGCCCATCAATTCCATCCATAAATAAGAAAATTCTTATCAGTCAGCCTGGAAAGAAGAGAAATCCTCTGGTTATTGTCTTCTAGAATCATGGAATGGCTCAGGTTGGAAGGGACCTTGGAGATCATCTACACCAACCTCCCTGCCATGGGCAGACACACCTCTCAGCTGGGCTCGGGGACCCCTCTCAGCTGGGCTCAGGGACCCCTCTCAGCTAGGCTCGGGGACCCCTCTCAGCTGGGCTCGGGGACACCTCTCAGCTGGGCTCAGGGACACCTCTCAGCTGGGCTCAGGGACCCCTCTCAGCTGGGCTCAGGGACACCTCTCAGCTGGGCTCAGGGACCCCTCTCAGCTGGGCTCAGGGGCACCTCTCATCTGAGCTCAGGGACACCTCTCAGCTGGGCTCGGGGATGCCTCTCAGATAGGCTCGGGGACCCCTCTCAGCTGGGCTCAGGGACCCCTCTCAGCTGGGCTCAGGGACCCCTCTCAGCTGGGCTCAGGGACCCCTCTCAGCTGGGCTCAGGGACCCCTCTCAGCTGGGCTCAGGGACCCCTCTCAGCTGGGCTCAGGGACCCCTCTCAGCTGGGCTCAGGGACCCCTCTCAGCTGGGCTCAGGGACCCCTCTCAGCTGGGCTCAGGGACCCCTCTCAGCTGGGCTCAGGGACCCCTCTCAGCTGGGCTCAGGGACCCCTCTCAGCTGGGCTCAGGGACCCCTCTCAGCTGGGCTCAGGGACCCCTCTCAGCTGGGCTCAGGGACCCCTCTCAGCTGGGCTCAGGGACCCCTCTCAGCTGGGCTCAGGGACCCCTCTCAGCTGGGCTCAGGGACCCCTCTCAGCTGGGCTCAGGGACCCCTCTCAGCTGGGCTCAGGGACCCCTCTCAGCTGGGCTCAGGGACCCCTCTCAGCTGGGCTCAGGGACCCCTCTCAGCTGGGCTCAGGGACCCCTCTCAGCTGGGCTCAGGGACCCCTCTCAGCTGGGCTCAGGGACCCCTCTCAGCTGGGCTCAGGGACCCCTCTCAGCTGGGCTCAGGGACCCCTCTCAGCTGGGCTCAGGGACCCCTCTCAGCTGGGCTCAGGGACCCCTCTCAGCTGGGCTCAGGGACCCCTCTCAGCTGGGCTCAGGGACCCCTCTCAGCTGGGCTCAGGGACCCCTCTCAGCTGGGCTCAGGGACCCCTCTCAGCTGGGCTCAGGGACCCCTCTCAGCTGGGCTCAGGGACCCCTCTCAGCTGGGCTCAGGGACCCCTCTCAGCTGGGCTCAGGGGCCCCTCTCAGCTGGGCTCAGGGGCACCTCTCATCTGAGCTCAGGGACACCTCTCAGCTGGGCTCAGGGACACCTCTCAGCTGGGCTCAGGGACCCCTCTCAGCTGGGCTCGGGGACCCCTCTCAGCTGGGCTCGGGGACCCCTCTCAGCTGGGCTCAGGGACCCCTCTCAGCTGGGCTCAGCTCTTGCTTACGAATTAGACCTGGAGCTAACCTGCTGAGATCTTGGTTTAGCTCAATCCCCTTAGCTATTCCATTTCTCCTCCTGGACAATGTGTAAGGTCCCCAGAATAGAGGAGCTCTTCATTATTTAATGAGAGAGACTCTAATTACAGACTTGAGAGTCAAGTTACTGAGTTCAGTGACTCTGCAGGAGGTGTCTGGAGCAGTTCATTACATGGTTCATCTTACAGGGCAGAGAAATCTTGATAGGACTGCAGGTCACAGAGTGCATCCCTGCAGTGATACTGCACATCCTTTTACAAATGGGCAGCCACACCTTGCTCACCCTGCAAGGACTTCTTGCAGGGCTTCAGGAGGGTTAGGAAAGATGAATGGAAAGTCTGAGGATGTCTGGAGGGAGCTATCAGCAATGTGGCTGCTGCTGCAGCACCAAACTTTCCCCACTGCCAAGTACTGTACTGAAGGATGGAACTGGAGGTACATGGAAGGCCTCAGAGGGATCATAGAATCAAAAATTGGGTTGGGATGGAAGGGACCTTAAAGGTCATCCAGTTCCAAACCCCTTGACATGGGCAGGGACACCTCCCACCAGCACAGGTTGCTCAAGGTCTCATCCAACCTGACCTCGGACACCTCCAGGGAGGTTGTGGAGCGCAGAAGCACAGATCAAAGATCAAAGGTCACATTCTGTGCTTCTGTGCTTCACAACCTCCTTGGGCAACCTGTGCCAGTGTCTCACCACCCTCACTGCAAACAACTTCCTCCTAACATCCACTTTCAATCTCCCCTCTGCCACTTCAAATCCATTCCCCTTGTCCTGCCATTCCCAGACCTTCTCAATAGTCCCTCCCCAGCCTTCCTGGAGCCCCTTTCAGATCTTGCAAGGCCACTCCAAGCTCTCCTGGAAGCCTTCTCCTCTCCAGGCTGCAGAGCCCCAACTCTCTCAGCCTGTCCTCACAGCAGAGCTGCTGCAGCCCTCTCACCAACTTGCTTTCTTTTAAACCATTGGTGCCAGCACAAGAGGCAATGGTGCAAGCTGAGGCATAGGAAGTTCCATTTAAACATGAGGAGGATTTTTTTTCCCTGTGAGGGTGACAGAGCCCTGGAACAAACTGCCCAGGGAGGTGCTTGGGGCCCCATTGCTGGAGATATTCAAGGTGAAGCTCAAGAGGGCCTTGAGCAACCTGATCTAGCTGGGGATGTCCCTGTTGACTGCAGAGGGGGTTGAACTGGATGAGCTTTGGAGGTCTCTTCCAACCCAGCCCATTCTGTGATCCAAGCAGGCTGCAAAGCTCTTAGCTGGGAAGGAGTTTGAAAGCCATCACAAGCAGGAGAGGTTCGAGGATCCCCAGGGTTGATTCCCAAGCTTTGAGTGACTTTAATGACAGATAATCTGTGTACTTAGTGCTGCCCATGGGGGCTGAGGTGCCCTTACCATGCTGGCACAGAGCCCTGCTTTTCTACACAGCAGTGGCACTTGCATGCCACAGCTAAACCTCTTCTGCTTTCATTTCTCTTCCCTCTCCCCTCCCTTCCCACTCCTCAAATATCCATCTGGAGTTTAGTAAAGCATTGGATAATCAAATGCCACAAAATCTTCTGTGGAAAGAGTAATTAATTCTAGCTGGATGTGAGCATCTCATCCCTAAATGTACAACCAGCAGAAGGATTTGGAAGTGAAAAATGGTGCACTGGGCTGGGCAGAGGAGTGCGGTCCTTAGGGCAGCAGCAGGAACACTTCAGCTGATCTTTAATCCCCATGGTCTCAAAGACAGCAGAAGGATTGGAGAGGGAAAAGAGCAAAATTAATGATGCTAACTAATGAGACTAACATGGAGCATGTTCATGTCTGCCTTCAGGGTGCTCATGCACCTTGGTGGACTGCAGCTGCTCTGCTGTGAGGACAGGCTGAGGGAGCTGGAGCTGTTCAGCCTGAAATTGTGCCAGGGGAGGGTTAGGTGGGAGATGAGGAACAATTTGGTTGCTGCAGGAGTGGTCAGGGACTGGCACAGGCTGCCCAGGGAGGTGGTGGAGTCCCTGTCCCTGGAGGTGTTCAAGCAACCTGTGGCCATCGTACTTGGGGCCAGGGTTTAGTGGCCATGGTGGGGTTGGGTTGACAGTTTGGCTTTTCCAACTCAAATAATCCTGTGATCCTTCCAACATCTGAAGGGATCCTGCAGGAAGGCTGCAGAGAGACTTGTGCTGAGGCTGTCTAGAGACAGGAGAAGGGGAAATGGTTTGGAGCTGAGGCAGAGCAGGGTTGGACTGGAGCTGAGGAAGAAGTTCTTCAATAAAAGGGTGGTGAGACTGTGGAATAGGTTGTTCATGGAGGCTGTGGATGCCTCTCCCTGGGAATGTTCAAGGCTAAGCTGGATGAGGCCTTGACCAGCTGAGTGTTGCTGAGAAGTGTCTCTGCCCAAGGTGGGGAGTTGGAGTAGATGATCTCTGAGGTCCCTTCCAACCTGAGCCATTCTGTGATCCTGTGATGATGCTGTGATATGATTTAGCCAACAAATGCCTGAGTTTTCCCACATGTCCCCCTCAACATGCACACACAGAGAATCACAGAAGGGTAGGAGTTGGAAGGGACCTCCATAAATCACTGAATTCAACCCCCTGCCAGAGCAGGGTCATCCAGGGCAGGCCACACAGGAACACATCCAGGTAGGTTTGGAATGTCTCCAGAGAAGGAGACTCCACCTGGGCAGCCTGCTCCAGGCTCCAGCACCCTCACAGCAAAGAAGTTTCTCCTCATCTCGAGGTGGAACCTCCTGGGTTCCTGTTTACACTCCTTGCTCTTTGTGCCATTGCTGGGCATGACCTGAAAGAGCCTGGCACCTTCAACTTGACCCCCACCCCTCAGGTATTTATAGGCACTGCTCAGATCCCCTCTCAGGGCTCTGACACAGCCCCAGGGCTCTCAGCCTTTCTTCATAGCATCTTTGTAGCCTCTTGGACTGCAGATGTCCAGCAGATCCCTGCCTGTCCTCAGCTGAGGAGCCCCAGACTGCATTTGGTACTCCAGATGTGGTCTCACCAGGGCAGAGCATCTGGGGAGGAGAATCCCTGAGACCTGCCAGCATGCAAGGCAGCTATCACCTCTCAGCTCTGGGTCTGAATGGTCCAGTGCTGTTTCTGAGCCACATGATTCCTTCTTCCCTGCAGGGCACTTCTGTTCTGATGGCCTTGCAGTCCCTCCATGCCCAGCAGGAAGTTTCAAGCCCAAGGAGGAACTTCAGACATCCAGCAGCAGATCCTCAGCCTTGCCAGGTCTGTCCCATGAAAGATCTTCATTTTGGACAATAAGGGTAAAAACTCTGACTGTAAATGACACTGCCAAGGAAATCCTTCTGAAGGGGCTGCCAGCTGCAGCTCTCATTGACTGCTCTCTAGCTCAGGCAGTACCAGAGCTGGATAGGAGAAAGGGGAAAATTGATTACAGGGCAGGCAAGGCTTTTTGGGTTTATTTTGTCTTATAACAGCTGGAAAATCAAAGATTCACACAATGGTTTGGGTTGAAGGGAATTTGAAGGTCATCCAGTTCCAAATCCCCTGCCATGAGCACCTCCCACCAGCACAGGTTGCTCAAGGTCTCATCCAACCTGGTCCTGAGCACCTCCAGGGAGGTTGTGAAGCACAGAAGCACAGAATGTGATCTTTGATCACATTCTGTGCTTCTGTGCTCCACAACCTCCCTGGGCAACCTGTGCCAGTGTGTCCTCACTCTCCCTCTCTGTGCTCCACAACCTCCCTGGGCAACCTGTGCCAGTGTCTCCCCACCCTCACTATCAACAATTTCTTCCTCATCTCCACTCTCACTCTCCCCTCTCCCAGCCCAAAGTCATTGTCCCTCAGCCTGGCACTCCCAACCCTTGTCAAAAGTCCCTCCCCAGCTCTCCTGGAGCCCCTTTGGGTAGTGAAAGGCAGCTCTGAGGTCTCCCTGGAGCCTTCTCTTTCCAGGCTGAACATCCCCAACCCTCCCAGCCTGTCCCCAGCCCTCTGATCATCTTCTCAGGCTCCTCGCAGGCTCCTCTGGACCCTCTCCAGCAGCTCCAGGGCCCCAGAGCTGGAGGCAGTGCTGCAGGTGAGGTCTGAGCAGAGCAGATCAGAGGGGCAGAATCCCCTCCCTGTGCTGCTGCTCTGCCTGCAGCCAGCACACAGCTGCCTCTGGGCTGCCAGCCACCAGTGCTGGCTCCTGGGCACTTTGTCATCTGAAGTCCTTGTCCTTGGCAGTCCATAAGGAGTGGAATCTCTGCCTTCAGTAGCTGTAGAAGCCCTTCTCTTAAGAGCCTTCAGAAGCAGACTGTGTTGTTCTGAAGTGCCCCCAGAGAGGCATGCAGGAGGCTTCCCCAGATTTCCAGATCCTCTCTTCCCTTCCAAAGACTTTTGGTTTGGTTTTCTAACTCAGTAGAACTTTGCTTTACAGTCAGCAGCACCAAGTCACACTAATGACCTGGGAACCTGTTGAAAGTGGCTTGATTTTACAATTCAGCAATGGATTTGGTAGCAGAGCTTTGCTAAGCTCCTCTGCTAGCACTTCTTTGCAGAGGGAGACCTGGCTCTGTGCTGCAGGTTACCATGGGCCTGCCTGTAAGCACTGCAGAGTGGCTCAGTGTCTCTCACTGCTGTAGAAATTGCCTCTCTCTGCTTGACAGTGCTGTACAAATGGAAAGGTAGAGTCAGAGGACCCAGCTCAGTTCATTAAAGCAAACTTTGGCCCAAGTCCAGAATGTTTGGTCACAAATCACCAAGTGCACTGCTAGCAGCAGAAACCCTGAGCTCAATTTCTCCGTTTCCCTTTGCACCTCTGAGGTGCATTAAGCAGATTGTGGCCAGCAGATGGAAGGAGCTTCTCCTCCCCCTCTGATCTGCCCTGCTGAGACCTCACCTGGAATATTGTGTTCAGTTTTGGGCTCCTCAGTTCAGGAAGGGCAGGGATCAGCTGGAGAGAGTCCAAGGGAGGGCTGTGAAGATGCTGAAGGGGCTGGAGCAGTGCCCTGTGAGGAGAGGCTGAGGGACCTGGGGCTGTTTGTTCTGCTGAAGAGAAGACTTAGAGGGGATCTGATCAATATTTATAGATATCTGAGGGCTGGGGGACAAGAGGGAGGGGACAAACTCTTCTCAGTTGCACCCTGGGATAGGACAAGGGGCAATGGGCATGAACTACAGCACAGGAGGTTCCACCTCAACATAGAACCATATAGCATGGTAGGGTTGGAAGGGACCTCAAGGACCATCTAGTTCCAACCCCCTGCCATAGGCAGGGACAAGAACTTCTTGACTGGAAGAGTGACAGAGCCCTGGCACAGGCTGCCCAGAGAGGTTGTGGAGTCTCCTTCTCTGGAGCCTTTCCAGCCCTGTCTGGATGTGTTCCTGTGTGACCTGAGCTAGATTCTATGATCCTGCTCTGGCAGGGGAGTTGGACTCAATGCTCTGTGGAGGTCCCTTCCAACCCTAACATCCTAGGATCTCCTGGAGTCTTCTCTCCAGAGAAGTGCAAGTGCTGTGAAAACAATTCTCTCCCCCCAATTAAGCCATACATTTTTTTGTCTGATCATTTCTTTTCCAGCCAATGACTCAGCTGCTAAAGCTCCTTGACTGCTGCATGATTTCATTCTTTTGCTCACCAGCTAAAGTCTAGGAAATTGCTGCTTTCCACCCACTTCTGAAATTAAACCCCAGCAGTCACATTTGCATGGTGCAGCAAGGAACAGCCCTCACATCTCCTCCAGACAGCAAAATTCAAGAGACAGGGCCAGTGGCACCTGAACAAACACTGTAGAAGCTGCAAAGTACATTAGGGTTTAAAAGGAAAAAAAGTCTTTGTGTTTCATAATGTGAAGTGTTCTGCTCTGCCTGTGCTGCTTCACAGAGCATCCTCAGCTCTCCTCAGGAGCACTCTGCAAAGGCAGGGCAGTGCCTGCTGGAACACAGGCAGGGCACACTGGGACAAGCCAGAGACTAGTTCAGAGAGACTGGCACAGGGCAGATGATCACAGAGTGCATTGGGGTTGGAAAGGACCCCCCAAGGTCATCTTGTCCACCCCCACTGCGTTCAGCAGGGACATCTCCAACTCCACAGACTGCTCAGGGCCACATCACATTTGTACCTTGAAGGTCTCCAGGCATTGGGGTCTCCACCAGCTCTCTAGGCAACCTGTTCCAAGATGTCACCACTCTCATTGTGCAGAACTTCCTCCTGATGTCCAACCTACATCTAACCTGATCCAGTTTCAAATCATTGTCCCACATCCTATCACCACAAGCACCTGGAAGCAGTCCCTCCCCAGCTCTCCTGGAGCCCCTTCAGGCACTGGCAGGCAGCTCTGGGGTCTCCCTGGAGCCTTCTCTTCTCCAGGCTCCACAGCCCCAACTCTCCCAGCCTGTGCCCATAGCAGAGCTTCTCCAGCCCTCTGAGCATCTCTGTGGCCTTCCTCTGGACCTCTCCAGCAGGTCCATGTCCCTCTTGGGTTGAGGTCCCCATACCTGTCCCCAGCCCTGCAGCTGAGCTCTCCCCAGAGCAGAGCAGAGGGGCAGGATTTCCTCTCTCCAGCTCTGCCCACACTGCTTTGGATGCAGCCCAGGCTGCCCTTGGCCTTCTGTGCTGCCAGTGCCCACTGCTGGCTCCTGCCCAGCTTCTCCCCCACCAGCACCCCCAAGCCCTTCTCTGCAGGGCTGCTCTCAGTCTCATCATCCCTCAGCCTGGGTTGATATTGAGGATTGCCCTGCCCTAGGTGCAGGACCTTGCACTTTGCCTTATTGAACCTCATGAGGTTCTCCTGAGCTCACTTCTCCACTCTGTTCAGGTTCCTCTCCATGAGTTCTCTCCTTCACTCTTATCAACAGCATCCTTCAGCATGATGTCATCTGCAGACTCACTGAGGGTCCTTCAGGGAGGTCTGGAGGCCAGGTTGGGTGAGGCCTTGAGCAACCTGTGCTGGTGGGAGGTGTCCCTGCCCATAGAATCATAGAATGGTAAGGTTAGAAGGAACCTCAAAGCTGATCTAGCTCCAACCCCCTGCCATAGGCAGGGACACCTCCCAGTAGAACAGGTCACTCAAGGCCTCATCCAACCTGGTCCTGAGCACCTCCCTGGGCAACCTGTGCCAGTGTCTCACCACCCTCACTGTAAAGAACTTCCTCCATGGCAGGGTGTTGGAGTAGATGACCTCTGAGGTCCTTTCCAACCTAAGCCATCCTAGGATTCTGTGGTCTCCAGGAAGTCAGACAAGGAATGGGAATCCTACATCCCTCTAGCCATGTGCCATGGGTTCAGGTGATACTCCTCTGGATGTGCTGCAGGTGCAGCTCCACATCATGAAGCTTTTAGCAGCTGGAGGTAATTTTTAAAGGGTCCCAGAGCTATGTGAGGTTGCAGACCTCTCAGCTGCTGTGACTCAATTGCCATGCTCAGAGCTGTGGAATTTTATAGCTGGGAGAAATTCAGATCTTGCTGCACTGAGCTTTGGGAACCTTCTGTTTGTCCAGCCCATGTGGAGTCCAGGTAGAGGGGAAAATAATAGGATTTTTATTTAAGGGGTGGGAATCATAGAGTCATAGAATGGTAAAGTTGGAAGGGACCTCAAAGCTCATCTAACTCCACCCCCCTGCCATAGGCAGGGACACCTCCCACTAGCACAGGTCACTCAAGGCCTTGTCCAACCTGGTCCTGAACACCTCCAGGGAGGTTGTGGAGCACAGAAGCACAGAATGTGATCTTTGATCACATTCTGTGCTTCTGTGCTCCACAACCTCCCTGGGCAACCTGTGCCAGTCTCTCACCACCCTCATTGTGAAGAACTTCTTCCTAACATCCAGTTTCAATCTCCCCTCTACCACTTCAAACCCATTGCCCCTTGTCCTGTGAATGAGCAAGCAGGTGGAAAGCAGAGGGAGAGACCCCCTTGAAACTTGCTTTGCACCCTGAGGAGTTCTGAGGAGTCCTAAGAAGTCCTGATCTGCTCCTTCAGTCTGTGCAGGGGATAAGTCTTGATTTTCATAGAATCAGTCAGGGTTGGAAGGGGCCACAAGGATCAGCCTGTTCCAACCCCCCTGCCATGGGCAGGGACACCTCACACCAGCTCAGGCTGGCCACAACCTCATCCAGCCTGGCCTGAAACGCCTCCAGGGATGAGGCTTCCACCACCTCCCTGGGCAACCCCTGCCAGGCTCTCACCACCCTCATGGGGAAGATTTTAACAAATGCTGATCACGTTGGGGTTCTGTAAGGCTCTGTTGCAGCCTTCAAAGGCACATAACACACTAAAGGATGCTTGAGCCTTGCCTTGGCAAGCACTCAGAAGGCAGCAAGGGGTTCAGCATGGAGGTACTCCAGAGGGCAGCAGCCAGGACTGTCCCTGCCTCCTGGATTGCTGTTTGCTTGGTGCTGTTGAAAGGGCTGACTCGGGGAGGGGGAGGTGGAGAGGGTAGGGTGTGTGGGAGCAACTTCTCCCGGGCTCAGTTTGTGTTTCCTTTTCATTGACACCTGTCAATCAGTGATGGGCAGCACCAGGAGCTCCTTTACTAAAGCTGCTCTTGATCAGGGCTGTGCAAAATTACAGGAGGGCAAAACTTGGCTTTCCATCCCTAGGTGAGAGGGGGACCAATCTGTTCTAGGTGTTCAGCAGCAACAGGACAAGGAGCATCAAGTACAAACTGGAACTGAGAAGGTTTCACAGTATCACAGTATCACAGTATAGCAAGGTTGGAAGAGACCTCAAAGATCATCAAGTCCAACCCATTACCACAGACCTCAAGCCTAGACCATGGCACCAAGTGCCATGTCCAAACCCACCTTGAACACCTCCACATGAGCAGAAACTTCTTTACAGTGAGGGTGGCAGAGCCCTGGAGCAGGCTGCCCAGAGAGGTTGTGGAGGCGCCTCCGCTGCAGACTTTCCAACCCCACCTGGGTGCATTCCTGTGTGAACTACCCCGGGGGGATGCTTGCTATCCTCATGTTAATGCATGCAAAGGGCCTTGAAGGTGCTCAGAGGGCTGGAGACCCTCCCCTGTAGGGACAGGCTGGGAGAGCTGGAGCTGTTCAGCCTGGAGAAGGCTGAGAGGGGATCTTATTAGTGTTCATAAATGCCTGAAGAGTGGAGGCCAAGCAGGGGCCAGGCTCTGTTCAGTGGCATCCTGTGACAGGACAAGCAGCAATGGACACAGACTGGGACCCAGGAAGCTCAACATGAGGAGAAACTTCTTTGGGGTGAGGTTGCTGGAGCCCTGGAGCAGGCTGCCCAGAGAGGTTGTGGAGTCTCCTGCTCTGCAGACTTTCCAACCCCACCTGGATGCATTCCTGTGTGCCCTGCCCTGGGTGATGCTGCTTTGGCAGGGGGGGTTGGACTGGATGATCTCTGGAGGTCCCTTCCAGCCTCTAATACTCTGTGATTCTGTGAGTTAAACATCTGAGGAGGTTTTGTCACGAGATGCACTTCCTGATTGCTCTTTCTCTTGTCCTCACTGATCTCAGCACTGTTTCTTTCAGCAAGCATCTTTTGTTTAACACCCAGGCTTTGGGGGATGGTCACAGCTCCGACTGGCTGCCACTCCAGCAGGCACCTCTGTGTTTGGACTGAGCACATCTCCAGCCTGCAAACCTCATTTCTTCAGAGTGCAAGCATGGAAAGAGTTCAGCTTGCATGGAACCCCCCAGGCTGTCTTACAGCTGAGGCTTAAGCATCACGATCATTAAACACACCTGCATCAGAGCATGCTTCAAGCCTGGTGGGCTTGGTGATATTTTTATTTTTTTTAACGTGTCTCATTTCTTCCCCTAGCAGCTCAGAACGGTCCAAGATGGTTTTACTGCGTCCCTGAGCCACTGAAGCACAGCAGCACTCAGCTAATCCAACACCACCACCTTCTGGCTTTGCAGGAACTTCAGTGCTAGTATCAATGAGCCCTCTCTAGTGGTGGTATTGTTGAGCTCCTTCCATACTTGCTTACTGTAGCTCATAGAATTGTTCTGGTTGGAAAAGACCTCCAGGATCATCCAGTCTGACAGCAACCCAACCCCACCATGGCCACCAAACCATGGCCCAAAGTGCCATGGCCACAGGTTTCTGGAACACTTCCAGGCATGAGGACTCCACCACCTCCCTGGGCAGCCTGTGCCAAGCCCTGACCACTCTTTCCAAAGTGAAATTGTTCCTCATCTCCATCCTAACCCTGCCCTGGCACAATTTTAGGACAATTTCTCTCCTTCTATCAGCTGAGACTAGGGAGCAGAGCCCAACCCCCACCTCACTGGAGCCTCCTCTCAGGGAGCTGCAGAGAGCAATGAGGTCTCCTCTCAGCCTCCTCTTCTCCAGGCTCACCCCTCCCAGCTCCCTCAGCTGCTCCTCCCCAACCCTCTTCTCCAGACTCTTCTCCAGCTTTGTTGCCCTTCTCTGGACCTGCTCCAGCTCCTCAATGTCCTCCTTGGAGTGATGAGCCCAAAACTGACCCCAGCATCTGAGGTGTGGTCTCACCAGTGCTGAGTGCTCCATCAGTGCACCTCCCAGCTCCTGCTGACCAGACTATTGCTGATCCAGGCCAACCAAACCCTCCCTTCATCTCCAGGAGCTGAATTCCTTCTCTGGACCTACTCAAGCCTCTCAATGTCCTTCTTGGATGAAAGCAAAGGAATCCTCTTTGGTGGGACCCTCTGTTTTGTAAGCAGGTCATGTTCCCTCTGGGACCTTAATTCTCTCCTCTCCCTTTAGGAACTGGATTGTGTTTGAAGTGTCCTGCTGGGTATTTCTGTCCTGCTGGAACAAGCTACCCTGTCCCATGCCAGCCAGGTACACACAACCCTCTCCAAGGACAGGATGAAGCCACTGACTGCAGAGCCTGCCCTGCAGGGAGAGCTTGTACCCAGGCTGGCTTGGCCCAGCCTGATGCAGACTGCTTGCCAGGGTAAGCCTTGGCTCTCTGCTCTGCTTCTTTTTATGTCTGTGCATAAATTTCACCTCCATTGGATTTGCTTTGTGTGGGGGGAAGTGCAGGAGGCAGAGAATCCTAAAATTGTTTGGGTTGGAAAAGATCTCTAAAGCCACTGAGTCCAACCATCAACCCAACCCCACCATGGCCACTAAACCATGGCCCCAAGTGCCATGGCCACAGGTTTCTTGAACACCTCCAGGCATGGAGACTCCATCACCTCCCTGGGCAGCCTGTGCCAATTCCTGACCACTCTGGCAGCAAAGAAATTGTTCCTCATCTCCTCCCCTGGCACAATTTCACAGGCTCCCAGGATGTCAGGGGTTGGAAGGGACCCAAAGAGCTCATCCAGCCCAATCCCCCTGCCAGAGCAGGACCAGACAAAAAACCTTGGGGAAGAAGCAACAGCAAACCTCCACTTGCCTCCCAAGTTATCAGCACAGCCCAGCCAGGCTGCTCCAGGGCTCCACCACCCTGCTACTGAAGAACTTCCTCCTCTTCTCTAGATGGAACTTCTCATGTTCAAGCTTTTGCCTGTTACCCCTTGTGCTGTCACTGGCTGCCACTCCAAAAAGCCTGATCCCATCCTCCTGACACCCACCCTTGAAGTATTGATCACAGGATCAGAGGATGTCNCTGTCCCTCCTAAACTGGGGAGCCCCAAACCTGAAGGCAGTACAGGCAATTTCCTCTGCTGTGTCTAGATTTGATTGCAGTGCCTGGGAAATGAGTGTGACTGCTCTGGTGGAGAGCACTGCTGCCTGCCATTGCCATCTCATCTCCATCAAGAATAAACAAGAATGAAGCCAGCACAGACATTCCATGAGCATGAGCAGCACAGCCTGGCTGCATAACCACTCCTGGTGAGAAATGCAGGACGCAACTGCCCCATTCCCAGTGCCTCATGTTCAGTATTTCATGGAATCATAGAACGGGAAGGTTGGAAGGGACCTCAAAGCTCAGCCAGTTCCAACCCCCTGCCATAGGCAGGGACANTGTCCTGGCATTCCCAGACCTTGTCAATAGTCCCTCCCCAGCCTTCCTGGAGCCCCCTTCAGATCCTGCAAGGCCACTCCAAGCTCTCCTGGAAGCCTTATCCTCTCCAGGCTGCAGAGCCCCAACTCTCTCAGCCTGTCCTCACAGCAGAGCTGCTGCAGCCCTCTCAGCATCTCCATGGCCTCCTCTGCACTGGCTCCAACACTTCCATGGCCTTCCTGTGCTGGAGGCTCCAGAACTGCACACAAGACTCCAGATGGGGTCTCAGTTACATTGCTGTCAGGCACAGCACCAAGTGCTTAGCTGCAGCATTCATCTTGATATTCTGGTAGGGCACAGAGTTTGTCTTCCTCTTAGAATCATCAAACTGTTGAGCTTGGAAGAGAGCTTTGAGCTCCCCAAGCCCAACCACTCACCCAGACCTCACAACTCCACCACTGCTGCTAAGCCACCACCACTAAACCACATCCCTCAGTGCTGCATCCCCCCAGCTTTTAAACACCTCCAGGGATGCTGACTGCACCACCTCCCTGGGCAGCCTCTGCCAGTGCCTGACAATCCTCTGGCATCAGAAACTTGTCCTAGTTGGCTTGCTGTGCTGTTTTTAGGTATGTGTGCCCAGCAGGGTCATCCAGCCCTCACTTCCCAAGCAATGCCTGTCCTCCAGGAACAGTTGGCAACGACTTCAACCTCTTTGACAAGTCTCAGTGTGAAACCTGCCCTGCTGGATTTGTCTGCCTGAGAGGTAGGTGCCTTTGTGACAAAGTGAGCTGTGTTTTTGGGTACTCAGTGTCACAGAGCCCACCAGGGGGGTACTAGAGCAGGTCACTGAGGCATCACCAGGGTGATAAAAGAATCAACATTGCCCTCTCAGTGTTGCTGCAGAAGCTGCTGGACAATTTGGTCTTAATTTCACTCTCAAATTCTCTCTCTGTGCCACTCATGGTTACCAGTTTAATGTCCTGACCTGCAAGTGGTCTCTTTTTACAGTCTTCAAAGTTTTGAGCTTATTGGTGGCCACTTCAATGGCTATGCCAGCTTTGGGCAGGGGCACCCTGCAGGGTGCTTGAGCTAAAGAGGAATTCCTCGAGGGACCAGTTCTGTGAGACAGACTCTGATCAACAGGGGACTGCTAAAGGCACACAATGAGAGGACTTCACCTGGAGGCATCCAGCAGAGCTGAAAACAGGACAATGGCACTGGGGTTCTGTGAAGCCAGGATTCTGCACTGCTCCTCTTACAGTTCAGACAATCATAGAATGGCGGGGGCTGGAAGGGACCTCCAAAGCTCATCTGGCCCAGCCCCCCTGCCAGAGCAGGAGCACCCAGAGCAGATCACACAGAACACATCCAGGCAGCTCTTGAATATCTCCAGAGAGGGAGACTCCACAACCCCCCTGGGCAGCCTGTGCCAGGCTTCTGTCACCCTCACAGGGAAAAAAAAATTCTTCCTCAGGTTCACATGGAACCTCCTCTGCCTCAGCTTCCACCATTGCCCCTTGTGCTGGCATTGGGCATCACCCAGCAGAGCCTGGCTCCAGCCTCCTGCCACTCACCTGCACATCTTTAGAACCATTGCTGAGGTCACCTCTCAGGCTCCTCTCCCAGCCCCAGCTCCCTCAGGCTCTCCTCCTAAGGAAGATATTCAACTTCCTTTATTTTGTGGCTCTGTTCATTTGTCTTTGTGTTTCCAGGGACAGGAGGGAAACAGAAGCCTCCCACTCCGTGCCCAGTTGGTCACTACTGCCCTCCAGGCACAAAGCACCCAACACAGCACAAGTGTGCCCCAGGCACCTGGAGCAACAGGACAGGCTTGACCTCAGCAGAGCAGTGCTTGCAGTGCCCTGCAGGCTGGTTTTGTGCAGGAGGTGCTCGGATCCCCACTGGGAAGTGCAGCTCAGGGCACTACTGCCCTCAAGGTAAGGAGTGGAGCTGGTGGAGGTGGTTTCTGGCACCAGAAAGTTGGAGCCCTCTGATATTGTTCTTCTCAGTGATGCCCAATGCCAGCACAAGGGGCAATGGTGGAAGCTGAGGACAGGAGGTTCCATGTGAACCTGAGGAAGAATTTTTTTTTCCCTGTGAGGGTGACAGAGCCCTGGCACAGGCTGCCCAGGGAGGTTGTGGAGTCTCCCTCTCTGGAGATATTCAAACCCCACCTGGATGTGTTCCTGTGTGATCTGCTATAGGAGATCCTGCTCTGGCAGGGAGCTTGGACTGGCTGAGCCTTGGAGGTCCCTTCCAGCCCCTGGCATTCTGTGATCATCATGCACTAAATCCCTGAGTACTATTTTGCACCAACTTGTTTAAACATGGAGTTGGATGCNGTGGTCAGGGCTTGGCACAGGCTGCCCAGGGAGGTGGTGGAGTCCCCATGCCTGGAGGTGTTCCAGAAACCTGTGGCCATGGCACTTTGGGCCATGGTTTAGTGGCCATGGTGGGGTTGGGTTGCTGGTTGGACTGGATGACCTGAGAGGTCTCTGTGACCTTAGAGGTCTCTTCCAGCCATGATTCTGTATGGTCAGTACTTCAAATCTTTACTCATCAAGCTGACTGTGTTGATGTCATCATTTTCTTTCCTGTAATAATCCAAAGCCCCAGCAAGTGTCTGGCACAAGCACAAAGCTAACCCTGAACCTTCCTGCAAGGATTCTGCAAGATCTGCTAAGTGCTGCTTCAGCTCTTGTTGTTCTCAGCTCTGGGCAGTGATTTTTGTCTATATAAATATGCAGTTACCTGTAAATATTTACTAGCAATGAGGAACAGAGCACTCATTCTCTCCTTGTTTGATTTGGAAAGGTACCTGGAGGGGCACACAGCACCCCTGCCCTGCAGGAACTTTCAGTACCAGGCTGGGCAGTGTCCAAGTGGAAGATTGCAGTGTCTGCCCTGCAGGAGCTTTCTGCACCAGTGGGACCTCCAAACCAGTTCTGTGCCCAGTGTGAGTACACTGCAGGTGCTGCCCTGCAGGAACTTTCTGCACCAGTGAGACCTCCAAACCAGTTCTGTGCCCAGTGTGAGCTCACTGCAGGTGCTGCCCTGGGTGTGCAGGCACAAAAGGGAGTCTCTCTCCATGGATTTTCAGAACACTTCTGATTTTAGGGCATGTCCTTCTGCACCAGAAATGTTAGCCACCTCCTTTCACCTCCTGTGTTCTGGGTGATCCAGGCAGGTTTTTTCATAATCAAGTAGCCTCTTGCCCCAAGACTTGGTAGATTTGCTCTATACAAAAGACTAAGGATGCAGAGCAGAGGTGCACTGCAGAGCAGAGGTACACTGTCCTTCTCTTGCTCACTCCACTGCTGTTTGTGACTCTCCCTTCTGCTCTATTTGCTCCTGCAGAGGAAGCTATCGCAGGGAAGGTGGTGGAAAAGTGGCTGCAGACTGCATCCCCTGTCCTGCAGGGTACCACTGTCCTGAGCTTGGCACTGTTGCTCCTCGAAAATGTGGTGCTGGCAACTTCTCAGTAAGCAGCAGTGATTTTATCTTGGCACCTGGTCAGCATAAGGACTGGCTTTTGGCAGGGAGGGCAGCTTCAGGGGGAGCATGAGGCTTTGGGTGCCTCAAAGGAGGCACTGGAAGGAGGCTTTGGGTGACTCAAAGGAGGCACTGGAAGGAGGCTTTGGATGCCTTGAAGGAGGCACTGGAAGGAGGCTTTGGGTGCCTCAAAGGAGGCACTGGAAGAAGGCTTTGGGTGACTCAAAGAAGGCACTGGAAGGAGGCTTTGGGAGCCCCAAAGGAGGCACTGAAATGAGGCTTTGGGTGCTTCAAAGGAGGCTTTGGGAGCCCCAAAGAAGGCTCTGGGAGCTCCTGCCCTTGTGTGGTGAGGCTGAGGACAAGGGGTGATGGTTTACAGTGCTCTATACAGCGTGGGCCACCTGTGCTGCTCCTGCAGCTACAGAGTGTGGAAGTGCCACTGCAGAGAAGGCACTGGGAATGGTGATGAGGAGTCAGGCTTGGAGCTGCTCCAGAGCAGATGCTCCTAGTATGTGTCACATGTACTGTGTCTGCCTCCAGAGGCTTGCAGCAGGCCAAGGACACCTCTCATAAGGCTGGCAAGGGGCTGCAGGACAGGGACTTGGGGGCTTGTGGTGTATCTTACCCTGGCAGAAAGCAGACACCTCCATTTACAGAACCACAGAATGGGTTGGGATGGGAGGGACCTCAAACATCATCCAGTGCCAGCTCCATACCATGGGCAGGGACAGATTGCTCAAGTCTGGAGAAGAGGGCTGGGGAGGAGCAGCTGAGGGAGCTGGGGGTGTTGAGCCTGGAGAAGAGGAGGCTGAGAGGAGACCTCATTGCTCTCTGCAGCTCCCTGCAAGGACTTTGCAGTGAGGTGGGGGTTGGACTTTTCTTTCAAGTATCAGGTGATAGAACAAGAAGAAATGGCCTCAAGTTGTACCAAGAGAGATTTAAGTTGGAGCTGAGGAACAATTTCTTTGCTGCAAGAGTGGTCAGGGCTTGGCACAGGCTGCCCAGGGAGGTGGTGAAGTGCCCACGCCTGCAGGTGCTGAAGAAAGCTGTGGCCATGGCAGTTTGGGATATGCTTTGGTGCCCATGGTGGGGTTGGGTTGGGGGTTGGACTTGATCTTGGAGGGCTTTCCCAATCCTGCTCCCTGCAGGGGGTTGGACAAGATGCCCTTTAAGGGTCCCTTCCAACCCGGGGCACTCTGTGACCCCATGCCCTTGTGGATGGTTCCGTTTGCCAGCAGGGGCTGCTGTAGGCTCGGCTGTGATTCGTTTGCTTTGCACAGCTTGACAAATGTGCCAGGGATTCTTTTCCACCCCAGCAGTGGGACCCTTTGCTTTTCACCTTGTAGGACCAGGGCTCAGGCTCCTGCTTGCCTTGCCTGGTTGGGCACTACTGTGCCAGTGAGCACACCAGCCGCCAGCTGATGCTCCATGCCATGCCTTGCCCAGCAGGCCTCCTGTGCCCAGCAGGACAGGCAGCTCTTCCAGATGCCAGTGCAAATGCCTGCCCAAGAGGATACTTCTGTCCCCAGGGAGACCAGGTAAGGGCATCTGTTTTGAGCCTGGGGATTCATTGGTCTCCCATCAAGCTGGCTGCTCAGTTACAAATCTGCACTGGGATGCAGGGGGTGGGTGCCAGGAGGATGGAGCCAGGCTCTGCTTGGTGGTGCCCAGTGACAGCACAAGGGGTGGGAGTTGAGGCATAGGAAATTTCATNTGTGTTCTGTGTGATCTGCTCTGGGTGCTCCTGCTCTGGCAGGGGGGCTGGGCCAGATGAGCTTTGGAGGTCCCTTCCAGCCCCTGCCATTCTATGATTGTCGTAACTGTAAGAGGAGCAGTGCAGAATCCTGGCAGATCCTGCTCTAGCAGGGGGTGTTGGACTGGCTGAGCTTTGGAGGTCCCTTCCAGCCCCTGACATGCTGTGACTCTGTGATTACTCCTTCCTTTGGGAGCCTTTCCCAGCAATTTGGGTTTACTGATTCCTGTGCTGTGTTGGTGCCAACAGATCTGAGCAGAGTTTGCCCTATGTAAATCTGTTCATAATGTAGGGACCACATTTTGTACAGCACAGAGGATGGGATCCCCATCCCATTGTTCCATCTTTTCATAGCATTCATCCCAGATTCCTGGTGTCACCTCTCAGTGTTTGTTCCCATTTATTCAAAAGAATTATCTCCACAGCTTGGGCTGCTGTATGCTTAATGATCAGAGAGCTGAGCACCTCCCTTGTGAGGATAGAGAAGGCTCTGGAGAAGAGGAGGCTCCAGGGAGACCTCAGAGCAGCCTTCCAGTGCCTGAAGGGGCTGCAGGAGAGCTGGGGAGGGACTTTTGACAAGGGCTGGGAGTGACTGACAGGATGAGGCACAATGGTTTTGAGTTGGGAGAAGGGAGATTGAGAGTGGAGATGAGGAAGAAATTCTTTAGAGGGAGGGTGGGGAGAGACTGGCACAGGTTGCCCAGGGAGGTTGTGGATGTCCCCTCCCTGGGTGTGTCCAAGGCCAGGCTGGATGAGACCTTGAGTAACCTGTGCTGGTGGGAGGTGTCCCTGCCCATGGCAGGGGGTAGGAGCTGGATGAACTTTAAGGTCCCTTCCAACCCAACCTATTCTCTGTTTCTGTTGACCTTGTAGAATGCAGCAATGTGCTAAAGACAATTTTTCTGTTCCATGTCAAGGACTTGCATGTCCAACCCTGCCCCAATGGGACCTATGGTGGGCAGAGAGGTCTGAGCAGTGCTGCTGAGTGCTTGCCATGCCCTGCAGGGAAGTACTGCTACAGCAGTGGGATGGAGCCTCCTGGAATTCCACAGCCTGTAAGTACAGCTCAGGTTCTTCTTTTTTTCCAAAGGATCATAGAATTGTTTCAGTTGGGAAAGATCTCTAAGATAGAGTCCAACTGTTAAAGGCTGCAACACAAAGTGGAACAAGCCTGTCCCATCTATTCCATCTTCAGAATCACAGAATCAGGCAGGGTTGGAAGGGAGCACAAGGAGCATCCAGTTCCAACCCCCCTGCCATGCCCAGGGACACCTCACACTAGATCAGACTGTCCAGAGTCTCATCCAGCCTGGCCTTAAACACCTCCAGGGATGAGGCTTCCACCACCTCCCTGGGCAACCCCTGCCAGG
>WBNM01029383.1:0-47107 GCA_013399055.1 Ramphastos sulfuratus | reverse complement strand
CTATGATTCTATGAAATATTAATATGAGGAATGTGCATTTGCTTCAACTTTAGGGGTCTGATTTAGAAAAAAAGATTCTGAGGTGAAAAGGTGCTGAAGCTGCTTTATTTGTACTTTCCAAGCATAAATGGGACTGTCACACCGATGATCATTTTGATCTGTCTTCAGCAGTGCCCTTCTCAAGATCTGCTGTGTTCCTGCTCTATGAAATCTGACTGTGGAGTTCTGGCAGAACTTGGGGAAAAAGCTTTCGTTCCTACAAAAGGTGCCTGGCCACTTCAGTAATCCCACAAATGGCCTGGAACAGTGAATCCAGAGGCAGCAAACACCAAGACATTGGTCAAAGAGAACAGATACAGCCATTGTCACCAACACCTCGGGATCAGTGCGGGCTGGGGGATGATGAGGTTGAGAGCAGCCCTGCAGGAAAGGACTTGGGGCTGCTAGTGGGTAAGAAGCTGGACATGATCCAGCAACGTGCACTTGCAGCCCAGAAGGCCAATGGTAGCCTGGGCTGCATCAAAAGCAGTGTGGCCAGCAGAGGGAAGCGAATCTGTCACTGCTCTGCTCCGACCTCACCTGCAGTGCTGTGTCCAGCTATGAGACCCCAACACAAGAGAGATGTGGACCTGCTGGAGCACGTCCAGAAGAAGCTACAAAGATGATCAGAGGGCTGGAGGACCTCTCCTACACAGACAGTCTACAAGAGAGATGGGGCTGTTCAGCCTGGAGAAGAGAAGGCTCCAGGGAGACCTTAGAGCTGTGTTTCAATAACTGAAGGGGACCTACAGGAAGGCTAGGGAGAGACTGTTTAGAAGGGCCTGTGGTGACANTGCCCAGGGAGGTTGTGGCTGCTCCCTCCCTGGAGGTGTTCAAGGCCAGGTTGGAGGAGGCCTTGAGTGAGCTGTACTAGTGGGAGGTGTCCCTGCCTATGGCAGGGGGTTGGAACTAGATGATCCTTGAGGTCTCCTTCCAACCTTGCCATTCTATGATTCTATGATCTTTAATATCTCCAGGGATGGGACCTCAACTACCTCCTCAGGCAACCTGTTGTAGTGTCCCACTACCCTCGTGGTAAAGAACTCTCCTTTCTAGAAGACAGGCCCATAGGACAGCTAGAGAAGGACATTTTACTAAGGCATGGAGTAACATAACAAAGGGCCATGGCTTCAAACTGAAGAGCCTCAATGCAGATTAGACCTTAGGAAGAAATTCTTCCCTGTCAGAGTGGTGAGGCACTGGAACAGGTTGCTTTGAGAAGCTGTTGAGCCTTCAACAGTGGAAGTGTTCAACGCCAGGTTGGATGGGGCCTTGAACAACCTATTCCAGTAGTAGGTGTCCCTGTCCATGGCAAGGGGATTTGAAGTAGACAATCTTTAGGGTCCCCTCCAACCCAAAGCACGGTGTGATTCTGAGGTGCAAGCTGTTAGCAGCAGCACAAGCCTTGTGTGTGCTGTTTGTCCTGGCCTCTGGCTTATCAGCCCCTCAGCACTCCTGGGCCCTCTGCACACACATTGCCCCCGAGGATCAGGCAGGGCATGTGCTCTACTTTGCTCTGCTGATAGGACATGGGAGAGAGGAGCACTGCAAGGAGACCTGGTGAAGGAGTCAGGATTACACAAGCCAAGGGTCGGAGCTACAGTTATTGCAGCTGTGGGTGCGCAGGAACCGAGGGCACGGAGATAGACAACAACACACTTTGTCAGTCCTGCTGCTTGAGGAAGGACTTATTTTCAGGTATGTTGTCTTTCCCTTGATTGATGTGGATGCTGGCTCACCAGGAACAAAGTGAGTGTGTTTTCTGAATCAATCTAGACAGCTTTAACAAGTCTTTTGCTGGTTGGGAGGGGGTTTATTTTTGTTTCCACTGAGTTATTTTTAGATATCCCCTTCTAACAGCAGTACCTACTGCACATTCTCTCTTCTCTGCTGAAGGAGAAGAATCAGATGTTCTGAACATAAGCCAACTTCCCATGCATTTAAAAGAGATCAAGAACTCTTAACTCTGCATGTGGGAAAAGAAGATTGCTCCATCACTCTATACCTAGAATAAGAGTGGAAAGGACATGGTTGCAAGCTTCTCTTGTGACTAAATGCCATAAAGTTTAACTAGAAAGAAATATTGACCCACACAAGGACAAGCTGAAGTATTTGAAAAAGCATTATTGAACAGCATGCACTTTGTCCATGCACTTTGCAAACCTTTAAGCAAACAGCCTTGTTCAGGCCCTTTCTGCCCTTCAGAGTTGCAAAATACAGTCTGTCTTCTTTAAAGCAGAAGCTAGAGGCATAGTCTTATTCCAGGAACAAAAAGCTTTTAGTCCTACACTGATTATTACAACAAACAGTTCACAGCCTCCACAAACGGGGAAAACAATGTGGGAGCACAGAGGGCAAGAGGACCCAAAAACAGATCAGTCTTGAGGCAGATAAAAAAACCACTGTCACCTCCAGGGTCCTAGATTCAGAAAAGTTATAGATTCCATCAGCTGCACTTTTCTCTAGAAGAAACAACCAACCTTCACTCTGAATGACTGCAGCTTTGCTGGTAATCTCCTGTTTCCAAGTTAGGAAGGGCCTGTAACTTGGCATTGACTCAGCAGTCAGTATCTGCTATCTTTTAGCACTAAAAAGCAGTAGAAATGGTTGAGTCTGGAATTACCTGTTCATTTCTGTTGGATAACATCTGGATTCTTTATAAAGCTTTACCTGCAAACCATCATCCTTTGAAGAGTTAGAATAACTGCTTTGCAGAACTAGTTGTGTAAGAGGCTGTGAAAGGAGCCTCTGTCCAACAGGAAAGGAGTGTAACACCATGAAAGGAGGAGATGTGATCTTTGGCAGTCACCACTGAGCGAACACTCAGCCAAGGTATGAAGGAAACGAGCTAGCTCTGCTAGCCTGAGACACAAACACCACATACCTCACTGAAGCAAAGACAGCACTAACTGCAGTATTTTAGAACTGCTAGAGAGGAACCTATTTACTCTTTTAGAAATTCTAAAAGAGCAGTTTTGCCCTTAAAGAAACAGAAGATAGTTTAACTTGAAGGGACCGAGGTCACGCTTTTTTTTCCCCTCCCTTTAATAAGAGTCAATTTTCAATCCCCATTTTATCAATGGACAGTTTAAGAAAACCCCTTTGAAAATACAAGCAATTAAATACTCCAGACCACAATGAAGCATGCACTATACCTTGCCTTCCACAAGCAGGATTGCTATCTCAACCACCTAGTAAGCAAAGTAGTGCAACGAGCAAGAAAACAGTGGTAGGCAACCTCAATCCTTCTATTTTTGATTGCTGAGCATTGAATTCCACAAGGTCTTGGAAAACTCAGACCATTAGAAAAAAAAAATTAAATAAAATCATGTGAGTAAAGGAAAACAGTGAAACCATCAAATGGTAAATTGTGAAGGGCCTTCATCACTCAAAGTGTTCTTTATCCATGGAGTATCCTACACAATACCACCCACTAATGTTGTTCTTTGACCTACAGGGGTAGATCAGCATAACTACATTTCCAAGTCAATATTTTAACCCTTTACTTAGTTTACTCATTGGCAGTGGAGGTAAACTAAGAATGACAATGGTGACTCTTAAAGGAGCTAGCAAAATGTCAGTCTGAAGAGGCACATCACTTATCCTGATGACACCAAGTCTGACACATATCAGCAAAGCCTCTAGTCATAACTCATCACATTCTAATACTCACATGAAAAGAATTAATTAATAATTCTAATTCCCACGGGAGAATAACATGCTGATGATGTCTGTGATACCTGCACTAGTTTAAGGTCCTGCTTTGGCAGGGGGGTTGGATTAGATGATCTCTGGAGGCCCCTTCCAACCCCCTAACATCCTGTGAACATAACTGAGGGCAATCCATAAAGGTATTTTGCTAGGAAAACCTCTAGTTTGAAGAAAATCAGTTCAGGGAAATCCACCCGGATGAGCACAGAATTCTTCCAAACTGCTCTGTCACCAATGCTGGGCCTGGGTTGAGCTTTTAAGACCACAACTTCAGCTTTTGTTCTAAGTTACTACTGTGGATGGCAAATACAAACCAGCTCACTAAAGACAGAAATAGAGTCACTGAAATGTTTTTATGTCTTCAATGCTATTTGTTTGTGCTTTATGTCTGCTTCCATCCTAGGTGAAGGTCTTCTGTAGTGATGGGCTGCATCAAAAGAAGCATGGAAAGCAGGTTGAGAGGGGTGATTTTGCTACTCTGCTCTGCTGAGACCTCACCTGGAGTGCTGTGTTCAGCTCTGGAGTCCTTAACACAGAAAGGATATGGACCTGATGGAACAGGTCCAGTGGAGGGCCATCAAGATGGTCAGAGGGCTAGAACACCTCTCCTACAAGGACAGACTGAGAGAGCTGAGGTTGTCCAATCTGGAAAACAGAAGGCTCCAAAAAGACCTAATAGCAGCCTTCCAGTACCTGAGGGGGCCTACAAGAAGGCTGCAGAGGGACTGTTTGCAATGGTCTGCAGAGATAGGATGAGGGCCAAAAGTTTGAAATTAGAGAAGAACAGATATAGATTGGGTGCTAGGAACAAGTTCTTTACCATGACAGTGGTGGAACACTGCAACAGGTAGTTGAGGCTCCATCTGTGGAGATATTCAAGGTCAGGCTCAACACAAGTCTCTGAGCAACCTGATCCAATGGAAGATGTCCCTGATGACTGCAGGGGGGGTTGGCCTAGGTTCCATGCTCAACACAGCATATAGCAAGGTGCCCACAAACTGAAGGATACAGGACAAGTAAAGTTTTATGCAAATTTATTCATTAGCTTTAACAACAGTAATACATAAATCAATACTATGTCCAGCATAAGGTTGTATAATAAAATATGCTATTCTGGTAAGGTTGACTTCTAGTGCGTACATTTTAAGGGCAGTTTTCATCCAAATTGGATACTTTTTTTTTAAAAAAAATATAAATAAATACAAGGCCAAAAATGCTTACTCAATGAAAGTCCTGCTAAGTAAGACTCCAGGCTCCACACTGCTTCAAAGCACTATCAGCACAGGTATCTGAGTACATCTTAGACTCACACACAAAGGGGTTGTGCTCAAGCAGCATAGTTTTGACATCTGACTCAGACCAGTATGTGCCAGATTTCCAATTCAGAGCTTCCTTAGCAACCACCTCTCTTCTGTCTTCTAAGGATTGTCTCACCTTCCAGCTGTGTGTCTTAATCCTAGCAACATTAGCTGGACAAAAGACAAAGCTCTAGTCCCCTCCCAACATTATTCTATTTGGCTTGAGATCCAGGCTGCACTATCTAGTGGAACTATTTGTGACCAAAGTTGCTACTCAACTCAAATTAGACTATAAGTCTTTGGGAACAGATGGGAACAGGGTACGCTCCCAGCTCTGTTTGTTGTGGTTTTGGAGCTCTCTAGACTTCAGGAATACATCCTCTCTGGGATGCTTAGTGCTACAGCTTTGAGCTTTAGGCACGCTGGGTTCTGTGGGCTTTAGCCAGCCCAGGAGAAGCTGCATTTTCAGCTTTGTTTCCCTGATGGTCAGTGACTGCAATATACAAAGTGGCATTCAGATTTTCAAAGTGCAGTATAGAGGCATTCACTGACATTTGGGCTACCTTTAATTATATTCAGCAATATTAACATCTGGTCCCAATTTAGATTACATGCATGTGAAAGGATATTTGGCAAATGAGGCCTTGAGCAACCTGGTCTAGTGGAAGGTGTCCCTGCCCAAGGCAGTGCAGTTGGTCCCTTCCAACCCAAACCATTCTATGAAATCAGAGGTATTTTATTGCCTAGTGTACTTATCACATACTGAACAGGCTATCCTTTGGGCATTATTTATTATACACATCTAGGTAAGCTTCTTTTCTTTGTCTTCAACTATCAAATTCTGCTGATGGCAAAATTCCCTTTTCCTTAAGATGTGACACTCAGGATTAAGTCACAAATTTGAAAACTACTCTAATTTACTTTATTATATCAAAACAAAATCCAAAAGCTTGGTCAAAATATAAACACTTACAAGTCTAGTGAAAACATCCCTGAGAAACTTTCAGTAATGTAGCAATATGAATCAGGTTTGGTCCATTGGAGGAGAAAAAAAAATGGTTACAAATCCAGTTACTGAAATACTGAGGGCAACATTGGATTCCCACTGATTCGCTTTCACTCCCCTTACAAAACACTGTGTCTGAGACAAAAGCTACTACAGGTTTTTACATTCTTGTTTGGTTTGATAGATAATTACAATTTGCAGGATGAGTGGCCCAGATTCAGCCCTGGGGTAACGCCTTTAATGTCAATGGAGTTCACACCCTTACGTTCCAGGGTTGAAGTCTGGCAACACGGACGGCTGTGAAGGACAGTACCTAAAATTAACCCCCCTTAGAAGTTACAGAGGATACTTTTCCCAAGTTGCTGACGTATGGTTTTTGCATACTGCTTGTTCTGCAAGTATTTCACAAAGATAGAAGTGTAGAAGTCATGCTGCCATGCCACAGGGAAACTCAGGACACCACCGGGTTCAACTCTACCGAGAAAGCAAAGTGTGCAGTCGCCACAGAAGCGCGGACGCAGCTAATGGCTGTGGAAGCACCGTGTTAGTGCACATGCAGGGGAAAAAACAACACCAAAATGCAGGAACTTGGAGAAAATCAAAGGGATGTATCAGTTTTCATTGCTCTGAGATTGCTTTAGAGGGCCACACAGTCCAATGTCTTGTTGCTTTAGCAGTATTTTAGAACAAACCGAGTCAAAATTCATGCCTGTATAAAGCCGATACATGCAGGTAATCCATTTGAACCTGGAATACTAACAGCTTCCCAATACAGCAGGTTAAGAGTTTCTGGAAAAAAAATAGCACTCAAAAATAAACTAAAGCTGCCTGTACTGAGGCAAAACTAAGTTAGGTCTGGATTTTATCTGTCTGTATCAGTACTCTTGACCTTAATGCTTTCTACTATACATCAAACCTGAGCAGACCTGTTGTTTGCAATTAAAGCAAGCCATGCTTTAGAACTTTGCAGCAATTGCTTCTGCTAAAATGAGTCTACATTTTAGTTCAAGTGCAACAAAAGTGTAATACAGTATTTTATACCTAGCACTTGTCTAAATTGTAAGGAAACATGCAAAAAAAACCCCACAACTGCAAAGGTGTTTCTGTAAAGTTAATCCAAACCAGACAGAATGCTAAAAAAGTATTTGGGGAAAACATGGGAACTTCAGTCTGCTTCAGGAATCCAAGAAGGATTTTTATGCTAATTGGAGGAGACAGGGTGACAGAACTAGTTCCTGGTAAGGGGAAGGAGGAAAACAGAAAAAAAAAAAAAAAGAACCACCACAAACCTACACATTGTATAATTCTCAAGGAACTAAAGCACCCCGTCACTTTGCTCCATGAACTGATCAGGATTCATGAACAAACTCGCTATGTATGACCACTCAACAGCATCACTGAAGGGGTCAGCAACAGAGATCCAGCATTGGTATTGTGACCAAATATGAGATGTGTGACCTGTGGGGATTCTTTGAAACACGCCCTGCCAAGATCCAACTAGGTTGTCCTCTACCAAACGTGAACTATTTCTATAGGGTCACTGTAAGATGCATTTTAGCTCCTCAAATAGCTAAATTTTGCATTCAACTCTAGAGAAACACCTCTGACAGGGTCAAAAATGGCAGTATGTGTGTTTAACTATGGTGTCTGTGTAGCAAGTTAGTAAAAGAAGCAAATCCTTTCAGACAGTAGAGGTATTACCAGGTGGTGAACTGTCAGCAACTTCTTTGGGATCAGGAGTGCAACAAAGAAAAAGTTGTTTTCCCAAGGTTTTTTGGGCAAATCTGAAGTACATGATGTGGCCCATTGCAACAAAAGACACAGAAATAAGCACCAATAAGCCAAAAGCTTCAGGATTTGGGGCCAGGATGACCATGATGAAGTGCAGCAAATCAAGAAGATAATTCATGGAGTTTTGGACACCGTTTATGATGCCTCTTTCAGATTCCACCACATTTTCTTGGAGCAATTGTGTGACAGTCAAATCAAAGGACCATAGGCCTATGGAAAGAAAAAACCAGTTATTCATACAACTGGGTTTCTAATGGTAGGTTTTCATTACTGGCACAATTCAATTCATACTTCCAAACAATCAAAAACATGCAGGATGAGCCAGAGATTTCACATCAATAATCGAGAGCAAGCCAATCTCCCTTTACTACTACTTCCCAAAATAACACATAGAGCTTGACACATCACCTTGCCTGTCACATCTTGCTTCAACAGGTTTAGTGCATCAATGTTTTGCTTCTCGGTTCCTTATTCATGTTAATTACAGATGGCTAGAAAAGACCTCTGAGATCACCAAGTCTGGCCCATAATCTAACACCACGGCATCAGCTAAACCATGCCACCAAGTGCCACATCCAATCTTTTCTTAAAGACTTCCAGAGATGGTGACTCTAATGTTAACTACAATTACTAAGGTTTGCATAAAGTGCTTTTAACTTAGGTTTAAGTTTCAAATCAAGCAGGTTTTAATTTATGTGTAACACAATTAAAGAATAAAGCTGTCAACTATATCAAACCTTCTGTTCTAAATTAGTGACAAGTTTAAAGTTTAGATTATACTCAATGAATGGATTCATTTAGCATTTTAGAATCACAAAATGGTTTGGACTGGAAGGGCCCTCCAAAGGCCACCTAGTCCAATCCCCCTGTAATCAACAGGGATATCCTCCACTACATCAGGTCACTCAGAGCCTTGCTGAGCCTGACCTTGAAGATTTCCAGAGATGGTGTCTCAATGACTTCTCTGGGCAACCCATTGCAGTGCTCTACCACCCTCACGGTCAAGAACTTCTTCCTAACATCCAAACTAAATCTGCAGTTCTCTGATTTCAAACCTTTGGCCCCCTGTCCTATCACTCCATCCCTTTGTAAACAGACTCTCTGCAGCCTTCTTGTAGGCCACTGAAGACCACTTAGAGCTGAGCATTCCAAAACTTAAGTGGCATCAATCTTCAAATGTGGTAGTATCTCCTGCTAGTGATACATGATACACAACAAATTAGCTCTGCAGTCTCTGCACTGGTTGAGACTATTGCAAAGGGATTTCATTTTGTGTGTGAAGCGTGATGACTCAGCCTTAGAAATGTGATGTCACACTTCAACCGCAGCCTACCATCCTAAACTACCTTTGCATTTAGTTGACAGGCACTGTCATTTTAGACAGATTTTGACAGAGACCTAATACTTACCAACTCTAGCAGCAATGACTCCTGCAAACAGGAGACTAACAGAGATTAAAGGCACAGGCTCAGGACTCATCTCTGGGTCGCTGTTAGCAGGAGTAGTAGACCCGTTTAACAAGTTGGGCATTCCAGTTGCAAAAATCATTTCAGGCTTATCTTCTGGAGATGCTATAGTAGGTAATGGCTCACTTTCAAACAGCCTGGCACTGATGTCAGCAAATGGGGAAACAGTCAAATCCATAGGACTTCCAGGCATGAATACGGAGACGGCACATAAGATCAGACAAGCAAATTGGGCAACTCCAGAAATCAGGCCCGTGCGAATCAGGCCACACTTGCGCCGAAGCCAAGTGAAGGCTACTGTTCCCATGATTCCAGTGACTGCCGAGGCACCCATCAGGAGGCTGAGCACGGAGCCACTCAATCCCTGAGTGTATGCATAGCCTGTAGTGATACAATCAAAACCCAGAACAGTCATATACAGAAAGGCAAGGCCCATGCCTGCAAGGAACACTGGCTGGTTGTAGTACGCAACCCATCCATCACGGAAGGTGATGAAAGGTTCGGCAATCCGGGCAGCGCAGCCGATTTCCTTCTCCTGTTGGGGCTCAAAGCCACTTACATCTTTCTCAACAATTAACTGCACTCCTTCAGAGGGTTTCATGTCACTCTCTGTAAACAGAAATGTAACTGTTAGATACACTCCTGCCTAGAAAGCACCATGCAACTGCAAGACAACTGTTTGCACTTAGGAAGCTCACTGCAGCTGAAGTTCATCAGTTAAATTCTACAATCAACCTTCCACTGATTACTTAATGTTTTTGAGTGTCCTTAAATCCCACCCATATTATAAGGTCAAGTAAAGCTCATCCTAGCAATTTAAACTCTTGCTTATGTAATCGAAGTGTGATAGGAGAAAGCATATTCTGCTTCTTTCCAATAAACCTGTGACCTGAATGCTCCATTTCCATATGGAAATCATTCGCTTCATGAATGTCAGTGTCAGCTGGATTTTAAACACAGCATTGTGTGTTTAAATGCACTAACCACAGCAATTAAGGGATATTTAAACTGATCTACTAGTATCTCATGGCATGGCAAGAGAACCAAGGCAAAAGATGCTTGCTGGAGCCAAAAGCTTTCAAAGCTCGACATCACTGAAACCTCAGACCATGCTTTTCTACAATTCTGTTTTCACTCTAATAAGTGAAAGGCTGTTCCCCAGTCAAACAAAAAATCTCCAAAACCTATAGCAGCATTTATATATGGTTTATATCCATATTACTGATATCTGGATGCCCGAGACGTGTTTTTACACTATCAAGTTTGAAACAAACTCCAAGTGCAGCAAGTTAGACACCTACATCTTTTTGTAACTTTTAAAGACGAAACTCTTCTCCTGAAAGCAGAATCCTGCAATGGCCAAGATGTGTTTCCTACATAGCAACAGGAGCTATTTCCTCCATCATTCAACAGCCAGTTCCAAAGCTGTAGAGCCTTGTATGCTCCTCAACTTGCTCCTTTAGCCTAGTCCAACAGTTTACTGGACCATTATTACCACTGTGGATCTGCTGGTTGGCAAGCAGACAGATCTCTTCCCAGCTTTCAGCAGCCTATCTCACTGAATATTCAGCCAAGACCAGACTACTAGTTATTTTTATAAAGAATTCCTGGTTTTCCTTTAATCTTTCTTTAAAAGAAGACCTCACAATATGCTGTAGTTGGAACCCACAGCAAGAGTTTTCAGCAACATTCACATATTGCTACCTCAACTATAGGAAAATGGTTACACTTTGCATTCCAGAATCGCACGTTTTACGTACTTCATAACAAGTAGTCTGCTTCTGATATTAAGACTATCTAAAGTAATAGTAAGATCAATTTTAAGGTCATAGCCACCTACACTGCAAAATCCCAGTTACTCAGCTTGGCCAAGGAAGCAGAGCAGAAGGTCAGATAGGGTTGTTTTTCCTCCAACACTTCCTGCAACATGTGGAACTCACTGGAGCATGCCAGACTAGAAATATTACCACCTACTCTACAACCTCCTAGAAAGCCTGTTAGTGCTATACATAAATAGAAATAAAGTTAGCAAGGAAAAAGTCCTAGACAGGCTGTTCTGCTTGTAAACATCACAGAGCGAAGTGCCATGGCAGCTTATTAGCTCTGCTGTAGATGGACAGGAGTAATTCTCATGATCAGTCCTCAAAATAGGTCTACCCTGGTACTGAAGAATTAATTGAGAGAACTCATTCTTTGGTTGCATTTCACATCATTTCCCAATGTACTGTCACTTCAAGTCTTTTCTATCTGTACCCAAAACTGAAACCACCATGCTGTGAGCAGAAAGCCACATAACTTCAAAGCAGTGTCTGTAGAAGACAGAAGTTAATGCTTCAACTGACAGAGTGAACATGCCATGAGTTTGAACAGCAATTTTGTATTTCCAATACCTTTCTTTACATTCAGCTGTTTCAGTTCTGATTCTTCAACTTTGGCAGATTTGAGAGCCAGAGTAGGGGTTTTCTGATAAACCTTCCAGAGCAGCATATATTCCACACACATTGACATCAGGTTCCAGCCAGAAATGAATCCACAGCCAATCATCGGGGAGCCAAATGTCATTATCTGACCAACTGCCATTGGGGCCAAGATATTGGTCAACTGATCGATCCTCCTTATTGTGGCATTCATATCTGTCAGAAAGTATTTGAAGACATGAAGCAATTGCTGAACACTTACAAGGAAATATTCACTGACATTACTGAGGATTGCACATGTATACACATCAAGCTACAAAGCCTTGCTCCAACTGGAAGTGGTTCCAGCAGGAACATGAGTCAAACTGCTAGTCAGAGGCAACTTTAAAGTGTTCCATTGTTCAAGTTACTGCAACCAATCAAGGTGTTTATAAGCCAAATCCCTACCCCTGACACTCTGACCTGTGTGAGGTCTTCCACATTTAGCATGCTGGGTTTACAGTGGAAGCATACTCCTGCAGGTAGAACTCTTAGTCATGAAGTCAGATTACCCTTCCATCCTAGTGACACCATGGACTCCTAAGCCTATCTCTGTAGCATTTGAACCTAGCAGACAACTCCAGACATCAAAAGGTATCTCATACGGTAGATTCATTCTTGTAAAGATAATTTTAACAACTACTATCTCCCAACACCAGACTATATTTCTTAATCTCCTCCATTTGCTCCCAATAACTGGTGACCACAGTACCCACATGATAGCAGCAGACCTTTGAAATGGCTTTAAAATTTCCTTATTGAGTCACATCAGTTGATGGCAGTTATTGACATTCTCAGAGCTTAGCGAGCAAAGTCCTCACCCCTTTCTGTTCCACACTTTGATGTCTGCAGTCAAAACAAATAGCCCATTCTTGCATGAACATTTGCTGGTAGGACCTGTGTCACTCTCCTCAGTCTTATCCACTTTAGTGTCATTACCCTCTCTGAGCTCCTGTAAGTTTCCAGTTCATGGTGCCACTGTTCAAGCTGCCCAATGGTTTGCACATCAGGGCTTTGAGCTGCTTAGAAGTACATCTCAAACCCATTTTAGTGTCACTTTAGGAACCATTTTAGAACTCTTGAGCTTTGGGAGGGCAAGTGGAACAGTATAGCAGTGTGTGAAGCTGCTCTTCCCAATCTGTGTAGAATCTCCTCACCATTCACAGAAGGTTTAGGTTATTCTATTTGGAATCTGAAGTCAATTCAATGCTAACTATTAGACTGATAGTTAAGTGAGTTAAATTAGATACTTGCATAATGTTTGGCTTTAGAAATTCCAAGAACTAAGCCTTTCTATCAAAAAAGGGAAGCAATCAACTTTTCAACTCAGGAAAGATATAAAAGTAGGTGTGAACAAAAAACACTCGAGGCAACTGAAAAGAGAAAAATCAAGGCAATTTTTAGTTTCCCATTCTCCTAAGTTACTCAACTAAGGTTCCCCTTTGAGAAAAGGTAACAGTGCAGAGATAAGCAACAGTACTTGCTACAAAGTCAACAACAGTTTAATTTTAAGGCATTTCAATAGCCTCCAGCTTACGTCATGATTAAACACACTAATAACCCTGTCTGGTCTACAAGAGAAACTTTCAATAGATCTGTTGAAGAGAGGTGATTAGTTCAGTGGGGCTTTTGGTTTTAATTTAAGTTGCATGAGAATTCAGATTATGCTCTTGCCTTATTTTCTCAGTACAGAACAGAGCTGGTCATACAATTGTGTCTGAGATGAAGCAGCAGTAGAGGCAGCACTGCCTCTTGTGCAGCAGTTCTCTGCAGGTGTGGTCTGTACCTTATCAAATATGTAGTAAGTAGCACTGGGAGAAGATTTGCTGAACAAGATTGGACACAAGAAGAAAGGTTAATGAGAACCATTAGAACTTTTCCAGAGAGCTATTTTTCTCCTTGTGATTCATACACAAAGTTAACCTGTAAAAGACACGACCTAGAAAAGGCACTGCAAGGTCAAAATGTAAGAACATGGCGAAAAGACGTTTTCAGTGCCTCTAAGAACTAGTCTCCTCTTAGATGAGATGGAAAAATAAGATTCCTTCGTTGGAGATAAGCATCAAGAATAAATCTGCAATATGAGATTCAAATTCCTAAAAGGACTCTGGCATCTAAACTGATTGTTATAGACAATTTAGGCAGCTTTATAAAAAACTAGAGCCCAGAAGCTGAAATGCTGTCCAAGTTAGAATGATTCTAAACTCCACAAGTGTCAGACAAAACTTTAGTCCCAGAGTTACTTTAGTGAGCTATAAATAGCTTTGGCACTTGGGTATCAGTTCCTCTATCTGGGAAGGCTTAAGTCTCCTTTGAGCAGTAACTCAGAGCCCATATGGCCTGCCCAAGCACATCACAAAAAAATACCACAGCTTCCCAAACTGTCTATTAGAACCAGTAAAGCAGCAAAGCCATGGATCAATCATACATCCCTTGGCACAAATGGCCTTGCAGCTAGGAGCACTCCATAGCAAAAGAGTCAGGTTTAATGCATCTCAGGGGAGGAGTCCAAACAGTCTCTCACATCCAAGCAGTGGCATGGCTATCAAGCTGCTGTGGAATCTGAATGAGAATTCATTCTCTTCTAGTAATGCCATGTCACTGTGCAAGAAAGGAGAATAAGGGAAAATATTTACTAGGCAAAACTCCCATAAATCTGTAGTCTAATGGCAAGGGTATCAGATGTCAAAAGAATAGAGAACTTTCAGTTCCAACTGAAGGGAAGTGTTCACAGCCACAAGCTGGACATCTAATGCTGGAGAACTGCAAGACCTGACATGTATCTGCAGGCACAGCATTTTTTACTGGCTGTTTCCTGATCCACCTAACTTTGCTGTTCTGAACTTCATTCTCGTGTACCTCTTTCTGATTCCTATGTGAGGAGCCCAGTTACACAACAGTTTTGTGTTTCATTCCAGGGACCTAAAAATAAAGTATTGCAACACTTGGCTTTAAGTGCCTGGAAGTTAAATAGTTTTTCTATTAAACACTGGCTATTTAAGAGTGTGGTGTATGTTTATTTGTTCAGCAAGAATAAAGTTTTCCTGACAAAGCTGCAGTAAGACTAAAAAAAGAGGACAAAACACCATTAGGGATGTCTAATTGAACTGTAATCACAACAGTCACTTCTAATCTCACTGACTGTAGTCTTGAGCAAGGAAGAGAACAAAGGCTGCCTTTTTTACCTGCTGCTTTGTCATAGCATCTGGAACTCAAAGATGTGCTGAGCTCTGTAAAACTCTAGTCTAAAAATCAAGCTTGGAAAGTTAAGACATTTAAGGTATTAAAAAGGCAACGTATTTCACCTGCCAGTTTGCTTCTGTCTTCCCCTGCAACCACAACAATCCAGTCCCTCTGAATTGTGATCGCTGTGGCAGTGCTGGCCAGGTTAGCAATATTTGCTATTGTGATAACCAGGATATAGCACACAGTCTAGAGAAACAGGGGGAGAGAGTCACAACATGAGAAAACCATCAAGGGACAGATCCTCTCCTAATCTCTGCAACCATCTTTACATTTCCAGATATGTATTTAACTTGGTATTCTTCAGATTAAACAAGACCCAAGTCTACTTCAGACAAGAGCAAATCTAAACTCTACAATTCCAGAGAGAAAGCAATCAAGTTTGCTTTACCCAACTAGCTCAGTTTGATTTACCAGTTCCAGCTNAGGGCAGAATCCCCTCCCTTGCCCTGCTGGCCATGCAGACTAGAGAAAAAGTCCCCCTTTTTTTTCTGGTAAGGTAATTCCTTATAAACAATTGAAGCACTCACAAGAACCCATCCATGGTATAAGGTCAAGAGTTGTGTCTTAAACAAGAAGATAATCATCAGGATAACACCACAGAGGATGACAGACGTGTTCTGTACAACCAAGGATGTCTGGGCCACTGTTTTAAATCAAAACAGAGAGCAATAGTTATGAACAGAAGAATGAGCTAACTATAAACTTGAGGAAGTTATAATAAAACAACATACAGATTCTTATCTTCCTACTCTCCTCCCAAAACCTAGGAGACACTTCATATTAGATTTCAAACCTTCCACTGCCTTAGAGAAACAACCTCTGATGTAACTTCATAGCTCTTAAGTCGAAACTCCTAACAATTTACAGTCCAAGTAGGTCTTTCCTCAATCAAAAGCCAAACTGTACATGCTTAAATGATACTATTTTTGAAGGGGTAAAGATAAAATTTGGGTCTCTAATCTTCAATATCATAGAATTGCCTGTGTTAGAAGGGACCTCAGAGACCATCTTCTGCAACCTCCCTGCCATGGGCAGGGATGCCTCTCAACCAGACTTGGCTGCCCAAAACCTCATCCAATCTGGCCTTAAACACCTCCAGGGAGAGGGCATCCATAAGCACTCCTTTCAGAGTCTCACCGCCCTCACACTGAAGAACTTCTCCCTATAATTAATATATATAATGCGAATGCAGTGCATGTTTACACTTAGGTGAAAGATGTCTGTATCCAGACAGAAGAAATACAATGTGAGCATATGTTACTGTTAAACTGTAAAGGAATTTGGCCTGTGGTGCTTTCCACTCATCTCTACACGCTTTACAAGTTTAGCCTGAGCAGTGGCCATATAATGAATTAAATCTATTTTCCTCCAGTCTTTGACACTATTTTTCTGTAATCATCACCACTCTGAGACACTGCTCTTCTCAATGAAAACTAAGCAAGCCCTGTTCTCAACTCTGACTTGAGAAGCTAACTATATCAACTTGATCTTTTTAATGTTAATTTGAGCCATCTTTAAGTGAGTAAACTGCTCTTAGGCATCTAACCTTTGAGCCTGGAGTTCTTGTCCACCCAGTCTCCAATAATGGCTCCCAGGAGAAGAACCGATCCCGCCACAACCAGTCCATAGACTGCAGTCAGGAGTAAGCTGTTTCCATAAAGTTCAACCAGGAACACAGAGACAGCAAAATGCCACATACGATCTCCCTTCAAGAGCAAAAGAGAGGACACACACAACATTACTCTTTGCACTTTGCAAGCATTCAATTTGGCTGTTTTACTGATGCCCTGACCAAAGCCTGGATTAAAGCGAAGTTTGTAACACTGCAAGGATGGTGAGTGTTGGAAATAATTTGTTCCTTTGAGGGTTTTTTTATTGAGGTGGTTGGTTTGAGTATTTTTATTACTATATCCTGTCACCATTGATTTTATCCAAATATCCCCAAGATCATCTCTCCCAATTGAGTGCAACATTACAGCTTGTGATATGTAAAAAAAAAACAAAAACCATCCCCAACATGTATTACAGGACAAAGTTCACATCCATCAAGCCTCAGGGAGCTTACACAGATTACTCAGCAAGGATCAAGTGTTAGCAACAGATTTACCAATTATCAATACTCTAGAAGTAAGTTTAGGACAGCAACTTGCTTATAGATAATCAAAGCTTAAATACTGCTTTAGAACACAGTCAACCCAATGTAAGTTAGAATACAGCTCAAGACAGACTTGGTTAAATCAAGTAAGGTGTGGTCCTAAATGTTAACTGAAGTTTCTGAAGTCAGAGGACTTAAGCTCTTTTTAACAATGTTAAACATTAGGGTATTACTAAGAGATAGACTATCAGAGCTTGTTCAATCTACTGCAAACTCATTGCTGGTTCAACCTCTTTAGCTTGTTGCCTACAATGCTGTCGTGTTCTGGTAACAGGTAAAAAGCAGAAGCGCACAATGCCAAATGTGTTCAAAGTGAAGTCATTTTTCACACTATTCAAAACATCTCTGATGTTTGCTACCAAACAGACTTCCAGCTTGCTAAGGAATACATTGAGGTTTTACACTGTCACATGATGGGAAGTAGATCTCACTTTATTTTTACATCTATTGCAAGAAATGCTCTATAGAAAACGCTTTAGGTACTCCATGAAGCAGATTCCTAGAAACCATTCATGCACCTTAGGCACACCATTTGTTTCCTAAGGGTCCACAATGTTTGTCTTTTATAAGCCAAACATGAAACTGTTTTCTTCTGCTGCCTTATCTTAAGTAAGCATTGCTCTGTGATACAGCAAATAGTACAAATTTCTAAGGACCTCAAAAATTCCAAAGGGCTGGTGTGTGTGGGGGTGTAACATGAAAGCACTCATACAAAGCAAAGTTTGCCAAATCTAACAACTTAAGGAACACAGCAATCAGGAGATATGTGAAAAACATGTTATTTGGAGGCTCAAAACAACTGCAAAGTTTGGTTAAGTGCAGTATAAACACACAGTAAGAATTCAACTTAATGTTATTGAAGTGCTCTGATGGAAGTTTCTTCAAACACTCTAATATGTACACATTCCTTAAATACAGGTAGAAAAAAATTACAGTCCCGTCATGTGGGAAGGCAAATTTCACCTCTTCCAAGGAAAAACTGAGTATTTTGTATTTTTTCTAACTAAAATGAATGAAAAAAAATCAAACACAGTCATCTTAGATGTGCCTTCTTGCATAGAGTAAAGGAGTTTTCAGTCTCCACGAATACCTAAAGCTTTCTGTAAAATATATCCCACTTTTATTCCACAGTTAGTGGGAATATATAGAAAGTTTTCCAGCAATGAAAACACAGGGATATAATTTCCCAAGTTCAGCATTCGCTTAATCTTAATATGCCCTGACACTAAATTTCACTTAAAATACATGCAGATGGATTACCCAAGTTTTGATTAGCCTGGGTAACTGTTTATTAAGCTAGAAAAATAAGCCAAAGCGGAAATTTGAATATGAAAGTACTAGCAGAAGTTTGAGGGGGGGTTGTCTTTATGTAGAGATGTTTCAGCTGCTGAATTGTGACATGATGAAAAAGGCATTTTAGAAGTTATAAGCATGTGAAAGTCAGTGTCAACCACTGCTATAGGAGAAGAAAACCTGATCTCAGTTGAAACTCACAAGAAGCTTCTTTTCATCTCAGTGAGATCATGATTTTGCTACACAATTCATTTAAGGAGTCTGTGAACTCTGCTCAACCTTATCCAACACATTTATGCAGACTATTTTGACCTGGCTAGACCATACAGATGCTTTTGGGGGTAACCAAAACCATTCCAACCTGCAAGCATGAGTTTATTTCATGAACTAAATAACATAATGAGCAAACAAAGCTAAACTAGCAGAGCCAAAGAACAGTATTATTGAAGGACAGAGGTTTGAAGTAGGTAATTTCAAGTGATCTGCTGAAATTTAAGCTGTAAATATTGCCTTCAGAAGTAGGCAAAGCCTTGATAATACGCAATCCCACTTTAAATGTCTCCAAATGTAGCTATTTCAACTCCTTTTAATAAGTAACTCAGCCCTTCAGCTTCACCACTCTTTTAAAGATGGTTCTTGCTCTTCTCTGTGTAATTATCCCTATAATCATCTCAGATCCAACATACGCAATTCCATTTCAGAACTGAAACCAACGAGTCAAGCAGTAGCCAGACTGCACCTACCGATAGGCCTCTCAAGGTCTGAGTGGCACAGGTAAGGCTGGAAAGTTGCAATTGACCTCCTAGCAAGTGCTTGGCCTGGCCCCAACAAGGTGAATCTAGTTTCCTTCTGATCTTTCTTTACTGCCAAGTGATAGACAGCAGCAAATTACAAACAGAAAGGCAACAGCACAGGAGCTGAGACTCCAGCTCAGCAGTGTAGTCCTGCTTAGTAAGACCACTGAGGGCAAGCACACATTCAAATAAATGCTTCACTGAACAAGAGTCTAAGACACAGCCTAGACTTTGTTCAAATCTTCACATTTGTGGAGACATGACACGTTTAATCATTTACAGCTTCACTGTGTGTTTAGGAATGGCTTAGTAACACAGAGACTTAGTGACACAGAAACCAAATCAGCACACCCACATTTCCACCAGGCTTTGGATTGTGGACACAGCCATGTCAGAACAAAAATAAACTACTACTTTAAGTTCTGAAGATTCAAGTTGCCTGTTTACTGCTCCTGCTAGCAAAAAAGTTCAGGCTACTCCTAGAAACTCAGGAGACAGAAATGTGCAGTCCTGTGCCCAGTTCTGTCAAAACAGGCTGAATTTCTATTGTTTCACTACGTTTGGCAGGGGCTTGAGTCAAGATTTTCAGCAGGAAAAAAAACACACTAGAACAAGTCATATGCTATTAATACTGCTAAACAGCTGAACAGACATGCTGTAGTCTAATGCCTGTTACAGTGTGCGACATTGCTTTTAAACTCTGCTTTGTCACCTTTACTCACATACTGAGAGCAGCCCCAACAGCAGGGCTTCGAAGAGAGGAGCGGGTAGCGATGGCCAAATTGCTAGTGAGGCAATTTGTGAGCATTACTGACAAAAACTGCACCTAACAATCCTGGACTCTGAAAAGCAGTGAGCCAAACAGAAGCATCAGCACTCAGCACCCTCAGTCATATTACCAACTGCTAAAATATTGCAAGGGAAGCAGCCAGGTGACCTTTCAGGTTAGTGGAGGTGAAGAGCTGCCAGTGTTAAGCATACAATGTCCTAACTGCATCAGTCATTCGGTCAGTAGTATACAGGGCACACATTAAACAAGGCCAAATCCAGCACTAAAGACAAACCAGAGAACACTAGGGAGAAAAATTTCCACTCCTTGAGTTAAGCCACTGGAACGAAGGCAAGATTGTGTTATAAGGCACATGTATTCTTAACACATGGCACACAATCAGATTGTTTATTTGTAGTGCACATTGTAAGGTTCTCTAGTAGCCTTCAACAGAGCAAGAACTGGTGTAGCAAGTTACTTCAGCACAGAAGGAAAGCATTTCAGAAGGCAAGTAACAGAAACCCAAGACACCTCCTGACAAGAAGTCTGCTAAGGAGTGGCAGTAACAGGTCCACTGCAAACACCAAGTATTTCCCATTAGTAAGTGTAGTAATCCTTGAAATACATGTTGTACTCAACTTTATTTGTCACTTTATATGTCATTCTGACATGGACTTTATTTCATTACTTTCATTTAGAACTTACTCTATAAGGAATCTGACCATTTCTGTAGTTACTTAAAAGCAGAAAGAAGTATAGAAGCAGGCCCTCAAGAAACTGCACTGTGCTGAAAACTGAATCTGCTGTAACATATGCAAAAATTCTGAAGACTTTTAATGGCAAAGGCCCATGACAAGGCCTCGAATGCCTTTGTGGCAAAGCTCTATTTGTGAGGCTTTTTTGGGAAGCAGCAATATTCAGGTTAAGTCACAACTAGATTAATAAACTCCTCTAACCCGGCCAATCCTTTACTTACCCAAGTGGACAGGGCATGCCCGAGATAAAGCAGAAACTTTGCAGAGGTAAAATAGGCAACCACAGATCCTAAACGAGAGAGAAAACACAAACGCTAAAGGCGACTGGGGCACAACCACCGCACCGCGGCGCGCAGCAGGCACTCCTCGCTGCGGTGGAAGAGCCTAGCGCCGTGCGCGGAGCGAAGCCGCCCCCGGGAAACGCCGCGCCCGCTCGGAGCAGCCCAACGAGAGGCGGCGCTGCCACCCCCATCGCCGCGCACTGACCGCAGGGCCGCCGCTCGCCCGCCGGCTCCGCTCCCCGCGCCATGCCAGCCGCTCAGCCACTGCCACAGCCCGATGCCGAGAGGAGGCAGGGGACGCGCGGCTTCGCTCCGTGTTGCCTTCCCCGACTTAGCTAGCACTGTAGCTGAAGTCGGAAAGCCCTAGCCTTATGCGGAGCGGGCGGCCGGGGACGCTCCGCCGCCTCGGGAGCCGAGCGCCGTGCGACGCCCGCCTGACGCTTCGGCGCCGCGGAAGCTTGCAGCTAGGCGCTGCCTCGCGCACCGCCCTTTGTAGGCGGCGGTGGGCACCGCCTCCGCCTGCCCCGCCCCGGGGGCGGCCCCTGGCCGTCATCGCCCCTGCCCGAGGCGGCCCAGCGCAGCGTCCGAGAGGCTGGATTGCCAGCGGTTTCCTGGGCAGCCTGCTGGATAAGTTCGGCTCCCTGCATCTGCTTGTGGGACTCAGGCGACCACCAGACCCGCCTAAAAAAGCTTCACAGTGAGCCTTCCGTGTTGCAGGTCATTGCTGCTGTTGGTTTGCTTGACTCTTTTACGTTGCCTTTCTTCAGAAAGTGTGGAATTCACAAAGAAGCTGGGAGTGTAAGATAAGTACCGAGTATCACGAGACTACGGCTGAAACACCCGCAAATGATAGCGCTCCCATTTCACAGCTTGCAACGAATAAACAAGGTACCAAAACTGAAGCTAATTTCAATTGAAACCACATTCTGCTGTAGAAAAAATCGTGGAGAAACCACTCTGATGCCAGCTCAGCCTGGCTGCTTCAGATCAAGTTCCTACCATGACTATTTGTTTTGCACCCTATGTGACCTACTTTTGGTGTTGACCACCAGCAACGGAAGTCAAATCCCAGTCCAAAAGTACAATGGACTCCTTTTTCTTTTCCCAGGACACTATGAAATTAAGTATTGCTCCTCGTGTTTCAGAAATGCACAGATTGCGCTTGCCCACCAGGGTAGAAATAACATTGTCATTGTGAAACACTGTCTGGTTCCCTCCTGTATGTGAGAACTGCTCTGGGTTTGTTTTGGTTGGGTTTTGTCCCCAGGTATATAGGCCACCCCAGAAGCCTGACGTAACACACCAATAATCTGTTCTGGTTTGGGCACTCCTGTGATCCTGTTCAAAGTATTTTCCTGTATTAATTAGATGACTTTCTACGTATGAATCACAGTTCATCCTCTGCATAAAGGGAATTGTACCTTGGGAAAAATTAATACAGAAGTAAGAATTCACATAAAGATAAGAAGCCTGAAATCACTGTTTTGATGGCATTGGACAGCTAAGGTGAGTTAAATGTTTCTTTTTGTGGGATGTTCCTTAGAAAATGCTCCACACCTTTTCACAGATTGGCCTCAAAACTAGGGAATTTCCTTGATGGCTCATCTGCTTAAAATCTAGTCTTCTTTACTGACAAATAAAAAGAGATTTTTTCCTAAACCTTGTCATTGCTAATATTATTAGCCCATATTAAACAACCTACAGAATATCAAAATCAACTGATACTTACAGAATCACAGAATGTAAGGGCTTGGAAAGGACCTCAAAAGATCATCCAGTCCAAACTGCCTGGCTGAGCAGGATCACCTAGAGGAGGTCACAGAGGAACGCATCCAAGTGGAGTTTTGAATGTCTCCAGAGAAGGAGACTCCACAACTTCTCTGGGCAGCCTGTTCCAGGGCTCTGTCAACCCTCAGAGTGATAAAGTGTTTCCTTATACAAAAACTTGGAGCTTCATCTGCTCCAGCTTGCACCCATTACCCCTTGTCCTATCATTGGACAGCACTGAGCATAGACTGACTCTGTCATCCTGACACTGCCCTTCACATCTTCATAAACATGCATGAGGTCACCTCTCAATCTCCTCTTCTCCAAGCTAGAGAGCCTCAGCTCCCTCAGCCTTTCCTCACACAGGAGATGTTTCACTACCTTCAGCATCTTCGTGGCTCTGTGCTGGATTCTTTCAAAGAGTACTTAGTTGGGTTTAAGTGACTGCACCTTTACCAAACTAACTTGGGTTTCTTCTGCAGTAAGGTCCTTATGGCTGTCCAGCTCACTGTGTTTTAGGCAGGAAGGCAACCACAACCTCAGGGAGCACTATGAGATGTCTGTAGTGCTCTTCATAGGACAACACATCTGACCTGGCACCTTTTCTGCTCCTGTCATGGTAGCACTTCTGGTCATTGTCACAGTTTGGTTACTAGACTAGCTAGATCTGTGATCTGACACAGTCTGCACTAAACTGCAGGCAAGGAAAGGCTGACCTGGAGCTGTTTAGCTTGGGCAAGAGCAGACGGAGAGGAGACCTCAATGCTCAGTATGCGTTAAAGGGTGAGGGCCAAGAGAATGGGGCCAGACTCAGTAGTGCCCAGCAACAGGACAGGGGGCAACAGGCACAAACTAAAACCCATGAGGTTCCACCTAAACATTAGGGAAAAATATTTCCTGTGAGGGTGCTGGAGCCTTGGAGCAGGCTGCCCAGAGAGGTTGTGGAGTCATCTTTGCAGATATTCCAAACCTGCCTGGACATATGATCCTGGGCAACGTGCTCTGGGTAACCCTGCTGTAGCAGAGAGGTTGGACTGGATGATCTCCAGAGGTCCGTTCCAACCTCCCCACCATGCTGGGATTCTGTAGTCTGGTGTCACATATACAACAGTAGAACCGAACCCCACAGAAATTTACTCTCCATACAGCAAAGGCAGGAACACTCCAGGAAAGCACTGCTGGTTAGACTCACTCTTTCTCTCTCTCTCTTTTTTTTTTTTTTTTTTTTTTTTATGTTGTTGTTGTTTCTAGAGAATAATTTGGATGAATCTGAGTTTAAATAATCATTTCTGACTAGATGCTTGCTGTACTTCATACATGTGCATTGGATTATTAAGGTGAAATCATCATCTTCATTATTTTTTCCTACTGATGAATTGTTTGGTGATATTTAAGGCAGGACAAAATGCCAAGGAAACATCCCTATCATCCTTCAAAATTTAAACAGCAACAGTTCCTGTATCTCTGGGACTTTGATACAGAAGTACATGTGGTCTGTCCAGTGTGTAGACAGTGAATCCGATGTGTCTGTGGCTGTTGGTGGAAGACTGTAGTGTATGCAACCCGAGGCTGATCTGCACACACTGAAGTCAGCCTGTCTGTATGATTTGCACAGCACAGCTACACTGTGAGGTTCATACACTGAGGTCACACACATCCCAGGGTCACTGCACATCTGACATGACCTACAGCTGCAGGAGGTACCACCCACAATTCCTTACATCTGTCTATATGCCTGCTGAATGTCCAAAGATCCTAAGCACAGAGCTACAAGGCCTTAAACTGGCAGATAAAGGAAATCCATATTTTGTCTCCACTTTGCTGTGTGATCTTGCCCCACTTCATTAAAACAAGTGTGTGCTTATGTTTACTTCCCTGTCAAACAGGGAATAGCACAACATTCCTTACAACGTCCACGTTAAAGCTAATACAGTAGCTTGAGAACTTTGAATTTCACAAGGACACTGCTAAAAATGTCCCAAATACTCTTTTATTAATATTCTACCAAATCCAAATTTTATTAGATTGATTGTGAAGCCCTTGTGGATATTTCTGAAGCTGCAGCTCTTGTTTCAGGTTGGCTGGCTGACCCAAGGCTTTTCACCACAATATTTACAGACTTCTGATGCATTTAGGGAGGTGTTTGATAGCTGGAAGCTGTATGAGAAGAGTTACCAGTTCTACCTGGTATGGACCCGACTCAGCAGTCTTGTTTACATACTGGAACAGCATACCAGCTGTGGATTTGAGCCCAGCTCTGGCTAATTGTCACTGGCAGAGTGGAAGTAGAGACAAAAAAGTGAGATTCTGAAGACAATAGATAGTCTTGCCTGAACACAGGTTGCCACAAAGTGTCTTTAGATTCAGAAAATCTGCTCTCAAATTGGTGGTTATGTTTGCAAGTAACAGCTTGTGAGTTTTCAGAGGTACTAGTGAATGGGATTGGATTCTTCCTTTACAACCACAGCAACCAGTAGGTGCAGAAGCCCTGCATTATGGTAGTAAGCATTGACCAAAACATAAAGCCAACCTTGCTATATACATAACCCTGGCTCTCCAGCGCTCTTGGAGTGCAGATGTTTGTGGGCAGCCCTAGTGAGTTAACTTTATGTTTCCCATTCTTACCTACACTCTGCTTTTCCTATGGGAAGGCATAATCCTTTCTTTTATTACTACTTCTCCAGATTATTAGATAGCACAATTTATCTTTGCTTTTGTTTCTTTCTTTCATGTGAGGAAAACCTTTTTGGATTTTCTATTTACTGTTTTATTCTTCATAGAAAGAATAAAACAGCTCACCATTGGAGATGCACAGGGATTAATGATATATATATATATTTATCTTATAGTCTACTTAGCCAAAGTTTTTCAGTGGATAAATTCCTTATGCTCTATTAAAAATATATGACTAATCCCATCTCTCTGGTTATTGAGTGAAGAGATGTTAACTACTGGATTAATTTTCAGAAGTTTTTTTAGTGTCCAGAGCTGAAAAAAGTTACAGTCTTTAACTTGTCTGGCGACAAAGGCAACAATTCAACTGCAAGATGTAAACAACTGAACATATTTTAATTATTGCTAAGTGCAGAACTATGATGGCAAGAATATTCAAAGATACGCTTCCAGGAAAAAAACATCTCTTGAAAAATAAGACAGGATATATTTTGACTTTAAAGTGCCCACATCAGTGGCAGCTTCTTTAAGCACTGTGCTTGTAATAGAGCTGCTGAATCTAGAGCAATAGCAATTTTACAAAATAATACCCACAAAAGTCATCATGGTTTAACAAAAGAGGCATGAATAATAGTCAAAGACCTCATGTAAGCTCAGCTGTTACAGTCAGCTGAGAGGTTTCATGAGGTTTAATTACCATGATGTTAGCATACTTCATTAAGGCAGCCCTCCTGGTGTGCAAAGAGGTTTTTTACTCATTTAGCTTACACAAAGCCAAGCAAAACTGTAAAGAACACACATATAATCTGTGTCTTTTCAAGGATGAAGGACAGAAGCCTTTACTGAACTGCCTCCTGCTATGACTCAAGCACAAAAAGCTGTGGCTCTTTTGCTCATAACCTCACACACTCAATTATCAGAAGCTCCATCTCTCTATCAGCTGATGCTCAGAGTTCAGTTTGCAATGCACTTGCACAGGGAAACACGAAAGAGATGGGGCAGAGAAAAGTCTCCTAGGTGTTTTAGGAGTCCTGCTTCCTTTCAAAAGAGAGGCTTTTTACTGCAAAGCTGTTCATTTCACTTGAATTACGTAATCTGAGTATCTACACCTCCTAGCCTTCATTGAGTAAATGTCTTCCCTCTCCCACTTTCTCCAGGATCCATGGTGTGATGCTCCTAATGGATTTCTCCCAAAGCACCAGCTCCTGTCTCAGGGCTGGATGACCGACTGCAGTCCTTTTAACCTAAACAATCATCACTTCCACAACCAGAGCAAGCCTCCTGTGGCAAATTCTTGTGGGAAAACCATCCAGAAGCTCTACCATGTTGAGAGGTTTATTTGGAGAGGCCAGAATCAGCTAGCTTATACAATACTCCACCTCTATGCTCACATTGACCAAACTAAGATGCTTGTAACTGAAAAGTGATCAACTAAGTAGTGAGCAAAGCAACTTGCTCTAAGTCCTACGTCTTACGTGACAACTTGTTTCAGCAAGAGACTCCTGCTGCCCAATCTCTCTCAGTCACAAGAAAACACTGTACCCAAAGCACAGATAAAGAAGGCATCTTGTACCAAATGAGGGGGAAACAGCAATTAAAAGAAAGGAAAACACCACATCTGCTAGGAACAAGTGGATGTTTCACACCCAAATGTCAACTGTCGCATGTCTGCAAGCTCCCTGTATCATACTGAACATCCATTCTCAAGAGCAGGAATTAACTGACTTGAATTGGAACACTGTGCTACAGAGGAAGAGCCTGAAATGAGCCTGGAGGTTAAGATAACCACCTATCTGCAATTTAAGTTCATTTTATTTGTTTTCTTCATTAGAACTTTCTGCACCCTACAGGGTGTCATTGTTCTGCTACTGAACAATACAACAGTGATTAGTGAAGAGCATTTTCTTTCATGTCTCTATTTTAGCATGCAATATGGGAACACTGGGATTTGTTAATTTCCCCACAGCCCTCTAACACCTATGAATTTTGCCTTTATTTCTTAATTCATCTTTCAGGAATTATGACATCTACAATAAAATAAAATGTGAAAGCAAGTCAGGTGGTATTTTATCCCTTAAAAAGAAGCCCTGTTGTAGGAGGTGTTCTTCTCTTCAACAACCCATCCTGAAGCATGGTTGACCTCTAAGGCAAGCAGATTTTGGCATCCCTGTTCACCTTTTAGCAATATTTTATTCTGATTCCATGCCAAATAAAAAACAAAACACTTAAACACACTTAAAACTTCACACATCTTTAGTTCCCACTGAAATTCAAAATAAAAATGCCTATTTTTAAGATCATATTAAAAGACCTTTTGGAAGAGAACTAGGGAATAAAAACTTCTTTTGACCTGCCATTAGTCTGAACTGAACAGTCTGGAGTATCAGAGATCCCACAGCAGGAAAAAAGAAATCCGTTAGAAAAGCTTCAGTTGCACTATCAACTTCTGTTTCTGGGTGTCTCCCAGAACAACCTTTATAAAAACATGTTTGTCTTTGGGCATCAAATATTCACATCTGTTCAAATTAGCCACCTGAATATTTAAAGGCATTTTTTTTTGGAGGGCAAAGCATAAAGTAAAAGAAGAGCTTTGAATTACACGATGACAGAATCATCTGGCTTGGAAGGGACTTCCAAAGGTCATCCAGCCCAACGCCCTCTGCAGTCAGCAGGGGCATTCTTAACTAGATCAGGCTGCCCAGAGCCCTGTCGAGCCTCACTTAGAATATCAGGAATGGGGCCTCAACTACCTCTCTGGGCAACCTGTTCCAGTCTTCCACCACTTTCATTGAAAAGACCTTTTTCCTACATCCAATCTAAATCTGCTTTTCTCTAATTTCAAACCATTACCTCTCATTCTAAACAGTCCCTCTCCATCTTTTTTGTAGGCTCCCTTCAGGTACTAGAAGGTGGCAATTAGGTCTCCGCAGAGCGTGCTCTTCTCCGTGATGAACAACCCCGGCTCCCTCAGTCTGTCCTCAGAGGAGAGGGGCTCCAGCTTCCGGTAATTTTCATGGCCCTCCTCTGCATGATCCATCAGGTTCATGTCCTTCCTGTGTTGATACATGTCAGTAAATAAAATCCCTAATTGGAGCTCTTCTACAGTTACACAAATCTACTACTAGCTTTGAGCATGGAACTGAAGCAAGAGCTGAAGACCACCATGATCCGGAAGCACCAGATGGAAGAAGAGAGAGTGGACAAGCTGCAGCTGGAAGTAGGTATTTGGAGGTAGGGAGATGGAATGCAAATTGCAAGGCTTAAAATCAAGCACACAAAAGGCTCTTGAGAACCAACTTACAGATGTTGGATGCCCCCTCGCTGGAGGTGTTCAAGGTCAGGGTGGATGAGGCCTTGAGCAACCAAGTCTACCTGAGAGGTGTCCCTGCCCATGGCAGGGAGGTTGCAGTAGATGATCTCTTGAGGTCCCTTCCAACCTAAGCCGTTCTATGATTCTGTGAAATAACATCCACCTCAGTAGCCATCAATTTTGCAGGTGGCTGAATGTGGGTGGAGCCCACAACTGATATAAAGGGTGACATATACATGTGAGCAGGGCTCTGCATTGGGCCAAGTAAATCCTCAGCAAAACCTGCACAGGTGATTCCAACATGCATCTATAGGGCTGCAAGAAACCTCCTACTGCCATCTGGCTGGGCTTGATGCTAGATAGAGATTAAGTTGCCAACTTACAAAGAACTAATAAGCCAGCCTCTTCCCCTTTTGCAATGTCAATTAATATAATACTTTGGTGTCAGCACTGTATTGATTATCCTTAACAACCCATCTAGTAATTAGCCATTGTTGCACAATTGCCTTTCAGTTCTCATGACTTCTAGTCTTAGCTTTCACAGAGTAATTTACCCATCAGACTCAATACCTTCTGGTCACCAATGCTACATAACTTCACTAACACTAGTAAACATCAGCTAGTTATTATTTCAGTCAGGTAAAACTTTACATAAAGCTATATCCATCTTCAGGCTTCTCTCTTACAAGGTATTTAGCATTAATATTCAATTAAAATATTGAAAAGAAAATCTGTTTGCTCCAAGGTTTCTTTTAGAGTGGCTCTAACCAGAACATTGATTTTAATCTTCTGTGTCCAGTTTTGGGCTCCTCAATTCAAGAGAGACAGGGACCTGCTGGAAAGAGTCCAATGGAGAGTTACGAGGATGATTGGTGGACTTGAGCATCTCCCCTATGGAGAAAGACCTGGGGTTGCTCAGTCTGGAGAAGAGAAGGCTGAGAGGGGATCTTATCAAGGTGTATAAATATGTGAGCATGGGTGTCAGCTGGCTGGGGCCAATATCTTTTTGGTGGTCTGCAGCAATAAGAAAAGAAGCAACAGGTATAAACTTGAACACAGAAGATTTCACCTCAACATGAGGAGAAACTTCTTTACAGTGAGGGTGATGGAACAGGCTCTAGAACAGGCTGCCCAGAGAGGTTGTGGAAGTCTCCTTCTCTGGAGACTTTCAAAACCTGCCTGGATGCATTCCTGTGAGAACTACCCTAGGGGATCCTGGTTTGGCAGGGGGTTGGACTTGATCTCTGGAGGTCTCTTCCAACCTTAAAGGCTCTGTGATTCTGTGAATATTATTCTGTTAATTCTCCAACTCATCTGATGTGACAGTTAAGGTAGTACCAAGGGAAGCACTCCCTCTGCTCCATTAATGACCCCTATGGCCTGAATCATAGCAGAGATGCTACCAGAAAGACTCCCCTCGGTATCCCAAATGGTACCAGTATATTTATGGAGCTGTGCTCAGCAACAAGATACAGACCCCTCTGCCTCAGAATATTCTTCAAAGAGAGAGGCTTTGACCACAGTGATGGTCACAGCCCTCAGTTTCAGCTCAGTACAGGCATTGCTATACCAGAGCTGAAATGTGCCTTGAAGTATTGGCAGTGATCTTTCCTTTTTTTTTTTTTTTTTTTGTCAGTATCTTAAGCACAAATCTACTCATTAGCTTAATTCAAAGCACAAATATGACTGATAGCTCACTGTTATCTTGCTCTATGCTTCTCCACCCTATTATTATGGCTAGCACTCCCAAATGGATGGAATGACCTGTTACTCTAACCTAGATAGCTGGCTAAAGTACAATTTTTCATGGAGCAATTATGTTCAGTGGCCCCAACTGTGATACACTTAAACAATTAGGGAAATCAACTTTCCAATGTAAGTGCCTATTGTGGTCAACATTTCAACAAAAAGTTCATCAGAAGCAAATGTGAAGTCTTCTAGCTGGGATGGAGTAGTTCTAGTCAACAGGACAGGCTAGGGAACAGCTGTATGAGAAGCGGCTTTCAGGAAATGGATGAGGGAGGCCTGGTGGACAACAAGTTGAACATAAATCAGTTGAACATGAAGCAGTGTGGTTTTGCAGCAAAGAAGGCTAACTGCCCCCTGAGCTGTTTTAACAAGTGTAGTGAGTGGCCTGATCCTTTCCTCTGTTTGGCATCTGTGACACTGTGTCTGGAGTACTGTGAGCAGTTTGTGATTCCTCTGGACAAGAAAAACATTGACAGATTGGAATGAGCTCAGCCAAAGGCTGCCAATATACTCAGGTGGGTAGAGCACACCACATAAGAAGAGAGGCTGAGGGAGCTGGGCCTGTTCACACTAAAGAAGGCTCAAAACACATCTTGATATGAAGATGATGGAGCCAGACTCTTCTCAGATGCACAGTGACAGGATGAGAGGCAACAAACAGAAGCTGGAACACAGAATCATAGAATCAGTCAGGGTTGGAAGGGACCACAAGGATCATCTAGTTCCAACCCCCCTGCCACGGGCAGGGACACCTCACACTAGATCAGGCTGTCCACAGCCTCATCCAGCCTGGCCTTAAACACCTCCAGGGATGGGGCTTCCACCACCTCCCTGGGCAACCCATTCCAGGGTCTCTCATGGTGAAGAATTTCCTCCTCACATCCAGTCTGAATCTCCCCACCTCCAGCTTTGCTCCATTCCCCCCAGTCCTGTCACCACCTGATAGCCTAAAAAGCCCCTCCCCAGCTTTCTTGTAGCCCCCCTTCAGACACTGAAAGGCCACAATGAGGTCACCTGGGAGCCTCCTCTTCTCCAGACTGAACCCCCAGTCTGTCCTCACAGGAGAGGTGCTCCAGCCCTCTGAGCATCCTCATGGCCCTTCTTTGGACACACTCCAGCATGCCCACATCCCTCTTGTAATAGTGGCTCCAGAACTGGATGCAGTACTCCAGCTGGGGTCTCACCAGTGTGGAGTAGAGGGGGAGAATCACCTCCCTCGCCCTGCGGGCCACATTTCTCCTGATGCAGCCCAGGCTCTGGTTGGCTTTCTGGGCTGCAAGTACACACCGATGGCTCATATTGAGCTTCTCATCCACCAGCACCCCCAAGTCCCTCTCCTCAGAGCTGCCCTCCATGAGCATGAGAAATTCTGGTAGCTGCAAGAGGTTTTTTTTACCACAAAGGTGGTCAAATAGTGGAATACATGGCCCAGAAAGGCTGGGGAATTCCTGTCCCAAGGATGCCCAGCACAAAAAAGTCCCTGAGTAAGATGCTCTGGAACCTATTGTGAACAGCATGCAGGACAAGACCATCAAGGGTCACTTCCAATCTAAACAATTCTATCACAGCAAATTCATCAGCCTCAGCACTTATTTTCTTGAACTGCAAGCTGTGGACCTCTTTTTCAGGAGAATTTTAAGTAAACTCCATTACAGATCCACCAAGTAGCATCAACTCATGTGAAGAAGAAAATGCAACATTGATCTGAATTTGGGAAAGGCTTGTATCTAATTAGATATCCCCATGAGATATTCACCTCATGAAATATAAGTGCTCATGAGTCAATTACATTTAAATAGAGATTAAATTAATGAACACAATCAGATCATTAAGACTTTGCACATCAGGAGATCAAAGGTTAATAAACTACAGGGAACTAATATCCAAAATTAGCAATGCCATGGTGGCCCTGGTCATATGAAGCCTGGCATATAAAATCATAGAAGGGTCTGGGTTGGAAGGGACCTTTGAAGGTCAATTAGTCCAAGCCTGTCTGCGCTAAGTAGGTGCATCCTCAACTAGATCAGGCTGCCCAAAGCCCTTTTGAGCCTCACCTTGAATATGTCTAGGGATAGGGCCTCAACTCCCTCTCAGGGCAACCTTTTACAGTGTTTCACCATCCTCATGGTGCAGAACTTGTTCCTAACATCCAATCTAAATCTGTTCTTCTCTAATTTCAAACCATTACCCCTCCTGCTATCACTGCAGGCCTTTGCAAACAGTCCTTCTGCAGCCTTCTCGTAGACCCCCTTCAGGTACTGGAAGGCTGCTATTAGGTCTCCCTGGAGCCTTCTCTCCTCCAGAATGAACCGCCCCAGCTCCATCAGCCTATCTTCATAGCAGAGCTGGATACAAGTTAGCCAGAACTGCTTCCTGCAATATCAGTGCCAAGAAAAAGAGACCATAAATTCAAACAACTATCAGAAGAACAAATCAAAACAAAAAAAGTCTAACAGCCTGTTTATTGCTGGTACTGCAAAGAGCAGCTGTGTATGAGCTATATTCTCACATGACATTGCATGGATTCACACATGGAAAAAGTGAAATGACAGCAAGATAAACAGATTTCAAATTGTCTCCTAATACAGTATGCTGATAATTTTTATTCTGACCTCAACTGGGGCTGAGGCAGACTTCTGCTTCATTGTGACACAGATCACCTTAGGTTGCTTTTCAAGGTAAATTTCAAGTAGTCTTAAATCTATGAGTTGCTCACTAATTATGTCTTCACTCCTGTAAAATCACATAATTGCCCATTCCTATATTCAGTAGAAATAGTAAAGTATATATTATGCACGTGCTCCTAAGTGCTTTGGGGATGAGAGCCCATGCCAAAGTCAATTAAGTGCAGGGCTCCAAAGTGGTTGGGAAATTACACAGGATAAACAGGCAGAGGATGTTTCTTAAGTGAAGGTGCAATTCTGGATGTCAGACACGGTCAGAAGCATTGTTGTGATGCATTTAACCCTGCCAACAAACAGAAGAGTTGATGCAACGTATAATTATCAAACACTGACACAATTAAACCTTTAACTAATGCCTACTTACACAATATTCACATCCATCCTGAGGAGCGTGGCTTTTTCATTTGTGAATTCCTTTCTTCTGTAGTCTTTTTGTTTTGACCACATTCTTACCATCGGCAATCGATTTCCTACCTCTCGTTGCAAAACAAAGATTTGGTTTATGCTTTGTGCATAACAAGTTTCAAAATGGTGATTAAGGCAGCTGAAAAACTGCCCACTGACAACATAGGGTTAAATCTGTCTAAATGCAAGCATCTAGTTTGAGAGACCTCTGTCATCTCAGGTGGTAATAGAGACCTACATTTAGAAAAACAGATCAAATTCTCTCTACAACCTTTCCAGAGGCTGTTGGAGACAAGATGAATTTTTAGGCTAGCCATGTGTTTAATAGCATGGTAAGATTTTGGGTTGTGTGTACTTTGCCAGCATTTCTATGTTGAGACTCAGCAGCACTGCTGCACTAGGTATTACAGCTACACTGTGGAAGAACTGAGGTTCAGGGAGAGTCACATTCAGTTTTCCCAATTTCCCCTCCAGTCTTCGTGTCCAGCATTTTCCACTGGAAAAGTCTACAAAACCTACAGCCAGCCACTCAAAACAATAGCCCTTAACTGCAATACAGATGGCCAGAGTATTTAGCCTTACCTCCTCCAGGACAAATAATTGGAGTGATCAGAACCCTTAGATGGAGTCTTAATGGGGAACGTGTCCTGAACGATATTTCAAAGGCAAGCATTAAAGCAGAAAATCAGGGCTCTACAATGCACAAGCTTAGAATAGAATAGGTAGGAAGGGACCTTAGAGATCATCTACTCCAAAAGCTTGTGCTGTTGTAGTGAGTAGCAGGTTGTAGGAATAGGAGCTACTCACTAGGAAGGTGAGAATCATAAAGAACAACAAAATGGTTTGGGTTGAAAGTGACCTGCAAAATGATCCACTGCCAACTTCCCTGCCATAGGCAGGGACACCTCCTACTAGGCAACGTTGCTCAAGGCCCTATCTGACCTGGCTTTGAACACCTCCAGGCTTGGAGCCTCCACAACTTCTCCAGGCAGCCTGTTCCAGTGCCTCAGCACCCTCATGGGGAAGAATTTCTTCCCAATGTCTAACCTAAACCAAGCTTCTTCCAGTTTGAAGTCAAAGAATCCTTCCACATTGTCCAGAGGAACATGCTACTCTTCGTAATTATTACTTGGATAATTATTACATGGAAGTTTGCAGATTCAAAGGGAGCCATCAAAAGAAGTATGACATGAGGTTCATTCCTCTGATTCAGTTCTGTTACATACAGCCATGTAATTTGATATATCAAATTTAAAAATACCATATACATTCACTTCAAGTTTATTACTTGCTCTAAAATGCACAGGCCAAAGACAGGACCTAAGAGAACAAGAAGGTTGGACATTTCCTTGAGTAGGAAAGGATGGAGGATGAAAGAAAATTCAAGACTGTACGTGCCAGCATAGACATGATCTGACCTCCAGTGGGACCTGTGGGAAGTAGAAGGCAAATGGGAATAAAATGAGGGAAAAAAAGGAGGACCTGGCACCTGAGATGACAGAAGAGAAAGACTAAAGTCAGCTACTGACCAATAGGCTGTGTGCCAGGCACTTCTGGGTTCTGATCTTTGATTCACTGCTGAATCATCATGTGGCCATGGACAATTTGCTCCACCTTTCTGTTTCAGTTTCTTATAAGCAGGGTGATGTTTATCTACAAGTCTCAAGCAATGTTGTCATAATAATTAATAAATGTTTGGAAAGTACTTTGAAGGTGAAAAGCCAAATTTACACGAGGCCAGGAGGGCACTGAACTGACCTGCTCAATCCTTTTCAACAAAACCAGTCTATACTTACAGAAACCATGCTAAAAAATGCCTAGGTAGATTTGTTACTGCTGCCTACACTCTACCTATTTGCATCTGTGATTACACTCTGTATCTACCTAATGCTTGATTCAAGCAAATCATATACATACAACTATTTACTAGCTAGGCTAAGCATGTGCCCAGCTGGCTGTCAGATTAGATTCCAAAGATTAAACAGTGTGTAGAGGGCTGTCTTTTATCCTCTATCTCCAGAAACAGCTGACAAACACTTCTTCAAATACAAATAATAATAGCTGGTGAGTTACTAAAGAAGTGATTAATAACTTTAGCTCTCTGAAGCTGACACAATTTTTGTGCCTTAGTAACCAAGCACACTACTTATGGTAGATGTTCGTTAGAATTTTCTANCTTACTATTCTATGATTCTATTCAAATTATTTCATAAATATTGTTGAACTATGTATTTTGTTTCTTGCCAATTAAGATTTGCTGTGTTTGACTCAGATTTTCTCCCCCTCTACTCTGCCCTGGTGAGACCACACCTGAAATACTGTGCCCCGTTTCAGGCTCCACAGTTCAAGAGAACTGCTGGAGAGAGTCCAATGAAGAGCCACAAGGATGACTGGGGGACTTGAGCACCTCTCTTACAAAGAGAGACTGAGACCTGGGACTGTTTAGTCTGGAGATGAAAAGGCTGAGAGGGGATCTTATTGAGGTGTATAATTATGTGAGGGGTGGGTGTCAAGTGGAGGAGGCCAATCTGTTTGCCGTGGTGCACGGTAGTAAGACAAGGGACAATGGATACAAACTTGAACAGAGAAAGTTTCACCTCAGCATGAGGAGAAATTTCTTTAGAGTGATGGTGACAGAGCCCTGGAACAGGCTGCCCAGAGAGGTTGTGGAGTCTTCTCTGGGAGACTTTCAAAACCTGCCTGGATGTATTCCTGTGAGGACTACCCTGGGTGATCCTGCTTTTGTAGAGGGGTTGGACTCAATGATCTCTCGAGGTCCCTCCCAATCTCTAAAACTCTGTGATTCTGCTATTGAGTGTAAACAAGCACCTGAAGAACTTGACATGCCACACTATCCAAATGATGACTCCATTTCTGCTTCTCCTATACCTTATCGTTGAGTAATTATCTTTTTCAGTCTAAGGAGAAAAAAACCTCTTGAATAATCAAAATATTATTAAAATGTTGAGACAATTTGCTTTTATGACCTAGTACATCTCTAGTTTTGGGCAACCTAGTGAAAGATAATTCCTACCTTGCAGAGGTATGTCTTTTATTTGCCAGATTAAAAAAAAAAGAAAAAACAACAAAAAACAACAACACCATGTTGTCCAACCTTTTTTTAAACTGGGAACACAACTAAACACACAAGTTTGGTGAAAAAAAAAATTAAGTTGTAATTATTCAACAGACAAAGCAACAGCCAGTTTAAAACCAGAGAAGGCTCTGTCTCTAAATAAACCATAGCACACAATTGCTAGTTTTCAAGGACACCACACAGAGCATCAATTGAGAAGCTGTAAAAAGTGCCATTACACCTAGATTTTCACATCTGAAGATGAGAGGAAAAACAACTACATTTTTGTGGATTGAGTGGCTGAACTGAAAATCATAGCATCCTAGAATTGTCAGGGCTTGAAGGGACCTCAAGGATCAACTAGCTCCAATCCCCCTGCCATGGGCAGGGACACCTCACACTAGATCAGGTTGCTCAGAGCCCCATCCAGCCTGGCCTTAACTAAATCACATGGAAGCACTGATAACTCCCTGCTTGCTTTCTCCCTACTGCTATCAAGCTGGAATGATCAGAGGGCTGGAGCAGCTCTCCTGTGAGGACAGGCTACAAGAGTTGGGGCTCTGCAGCCTGGAGAAGAGAAGGCTTCCAGGAGACCTCATAGTAGCCTTCCAGTATCTGAAGGGGGCCCACAGGAAGGCTGGGGAGGGACTATTGACAAGGTCTTGTAATGACAGGACAAGGGGCAATGGGTTTGAACTGGCAGAGGAGANGGCCCGGCAGCAGCCCCACCACGTGCTTGGGTATTGTTTTCCCATGATATTTTTGTGAGTAAATACTTCAAGCCTCTTGTAATCATTGATTGCCTTCTGCCATAAGCAGAAAGAGCTTCCTGCGCCCATTCAGTGGCTAAGCAGGGTAATCAACTGCAAGCGGTGTAAGTGACCGCACAAACCTTCTCTAACAGTATAAATGTTTGCTTATGCTGGTTGCCTTTAAAGTTTTCCAGTTTTGCCTGTTCCCTGTATGTATACATTTCCAAACCGTGTGTTTTTGAACCTTGTATATAAGTTTTGTGGCGAGATTTAATGTTAATAAACAGTTTTCATAGTTATTAACAATCTCTGCCTGGATATCAAAATTTATATCGTTATTAATTTTGAATACCTTTCATTACAGAGGTGTCCCTGCCTATGGCAGGGGGTTGGAACTAGATGATCCTTGAGGTCCCTTCCAACCTTACCATTCTATGGAATGACAAAGCAGCTTGACAGTCAGTAATCTTGGATTCACCCTGTCTTTGCTGGTGATACAGGGTGCAGCACACTGCAGTCTCCAATACCAAGCTAGTTCTGGCAGCACCAAGTTAAGCAAAAGTCTGTGCAGAAAAGGGGGCACATCCTCAGTTATCCATGTCAAGATTCATGGTGCTTACCTACTGGTGCTGATACTAACACTGCATGTGCTACTAACTCCAGGGAAAACATAGCAAGAGAGCTTCACATTTTCCTTTATGCTTTAGCACCACCTTGACAGATGCAAAGTGACAATCCACCAATTAGGGCCTAATTTTTGGTTCTACTGTGGGTCTTTTGTTTTATTCTTGAACAAATCTTAGTCTCTGTGCTATAAAAAGAGAAAGATTGTTTTAAGATTTGCAGATGAATAGTGTCCTGCACAGTAAATTCAGTGCTGTCATATGCAGTCATGTCTAGTTTTATATCCTCCAACTTCCTCATCCATAGAATAAGGATTATTTTGTGTTATAATTACTGGGCCACTAAGAAGTTAAATTCATGAATGTCAGTCACATATTCTGAAAGGAAGGTAGCATCCAAAGAATACTATTATTAGTTACACCACATGCATATCACGTACATTTTAACTAGAGAGAGAAGTCAGGGAGCAGAAGAGGGGGAACAAGGATGTTATTGTGCCCACAGTAATACCAGAACAATACCATTAAGCTGATGATACTTACGAACTGAACAGAACAAGGGCCAAGGTTTAGCACCCAGCACTCTATTAGATGTGACATTATAAATCAGAGAGATGATAAAAATTAGGTCAGTTCTCTGGGATAATTTTCCAGTTTTACCAAACTGGAAAAACATGGACTTGATGGGTGGACCACTCACTGGATAAGGAACTGGCTGGATGGTGGCACACAAAGAGCAGTGATCAAGGGCACAATGTCCACCTGGAGACCAGAGCCAAGTGGCATCCCTCAGGGGTCAGTGCTGGCACCAGTGCTGTTTGACATCTTTGTCAGTGCCATGGACAGAGGAATCAGTGCACCCTCAGCAAGTTGCAGATGGCACCAAGCTGTGTGGAAGAGTTGACTTGCTAGAGGGCAGGGATCCATCCAGAGGGACCTGGACAGGCTGCAGAGGTGTGCCCAGGCCAACCTCATGACATTCAACAAGGCCAAGTGTAAGGTCCTGCACCTGGGTAGGCACAATGCCAAGCACAACTCCAGGCTGGGTGGGGAATGGCTGAGAGCAGCCCTGAGGAAAAGGACCTGAGGGTTTGGGCTGATGAAAAGGTCAAGGACGTTCTTTGCAGTGAGGGTGGTGAGACACTGGCACAGGTTGCCCAGGGAGGTTGTGGCTGCTCCCTCCCTGGAGGTGTTCAAGGCCAGGTTGGACAAAGCCTTGAATGAGCTGTACTAGTGGGAGGTGTCCCTGCCTATGGCAGGGGGTTGGAACTAGATGATCCTTGAGGTCCCTTCCAACCTTACCATTCTATGATTCTGTGATCCTGTCACTCCATGTCTTTGTCCCTCTCCAGCTCTCCTGTAGCCCCCTTCAGATCAAACACTGGAAAGGCCACTGCAATATTTGCCTGGGGCCTTCTCTTCTCCAGGCTGAACAACCCCAACTCTCTCAGCCTGCCCTCACAGCAGAGCTGCTCCAGTCCCCAGTCATCTTCATAGCTCTCCTCTGGATCCGCTCCAACAGTGGCTCACCACCCTCACTGGAAAGAACTTCCTCTTAACATCCAGTCTAAGTCTCCCCTCTGCCAGTTCAAACCCATTGCCCCTTGTCCTGTCATTACAAGACCTTGTCAATAATCCCTCCCCAGCCTTCCTGTAGGCCCCCTTCAGATACTGGAAGGCTACTCTAAGGTCTCCTGGAAGCCTTTTCTCCAGGCTGCAGAGCCCCAACTCTTGTAGCCTGTCCTCATAGCAGAGCTGCTGCAGCCCTCTGAGCATCTTGGTGGCCTCCTCTGGACCCGCTCCAACAGTTCCATGTCCTTCTTGTGCTGAGGGCTCCAAAGCTGGACACAGTACTCCAGGTGAGGTCTTACCAAAGCAGCCAAGGGGAGAATCATTTCCCAGCTAACACCCAGTGTGCTTAACCTTGCCATAGTTCTCCTGAGGAAAGCATATCCTTTGGTAGTCTTTGAAGACATGAAGTTCACAGAGAAATCACTTTCCTTCAAGGTCTGCAGAGTCCTCTGACCACTGTTTACCTTCCCATTGTGTTTACAATATGCTTTCTGATGCAGACCAGCTTTTTGGTGAATAATCTCCACAAGAACTGTAGGATAAACTAAATCCATTACAGCAGTGGCTGGGCAGCTGCACAACAAAACATGTAGTTTCAGGAGCAAAGAATGTTTATCTGCTGAGCAGAGGGGACAAAAGAGGAAGCAGAATTAGAAGCAAAATCTAGATGCAAGATGCAGTTAATTGGAACCAGCTGCCCGGGAGGTTGTGGAGTCTCCCTCTCTGGAGATACTTAAGAACTGTCTAGATGTGTTCCAGTGTGATCTGCTCTAGGTGATCCTGTTCTGGCATGGATGATCTTTTGAGGTCCCTTCCAGCCCCTGACATTCTATGATTCTATTTCAGACATGGGGGGAACGTGTGGGGATTGAAGAACAGCTGGAGCAAAAGGATGAAAGTGGTTTAAGAGGCCAGGTCAGAAAGTTAACTCTACCACAGCATGATAAAAGCAAGAAAAATGGTTAACTGATCACATACAGTATTATCAGCACAGAGGAGGTAAGGAAATTAAATTAACTGCAGTACTCTAGCACACAAAAGAAAACAAAACTTCCTACAGATGTAATGAACATGGTGCACACTGTCCTTGCCCTTTTCTCCCTCCAGTATAACTTCACCGAAGTGAAACAAGTTCTGCTGGAGTCTTGGGGACAACTGATCAGTGCAATCTTTGGTTTGGAGTCTGGAAAATCAGTGGAGATGGGACATGGGTTTTAGGTAGCATTCCACACAGATGCTGGTCATCTAACAGCAACAGGAGATGTGAGCAGACTCATTGGAAAGAATTAATTATGGGAGGATGTTGCAGGTAAACATCAGGCCAGACTGTGGCAGGTTTTATGACCCCTGGGAAATGCTAAGCACCTTCAAGCTTTTCTTAGTCTCAAAGACTTGAACAATTGGAGAATTCAGGTTGGAAATTGAGGGTTTCTTGACTGCTCCAAGCAAGGTCAATTGTGAGATCCGGTTACTCAAAGCTTTATCCTGTCTGGTCTTGAAAACCTGCATGGACAACTTGTTCCACTGCTTCATTGTCTTCATCTACATCTTTTATCTCATCTGTGAAATTAATTGATGCTTCCAGTTGCCAACTATCTCTTATATCTCTTCCTGCTTCATCTTCATTGATACTGGCACCCTGGAATTGCTTTTATTCTGCCAACGAGGTGTAACTGGATTTTTTTTTTTTTATATGCCACAGTGTGAGCTATGGCAATGTGATAAGGATAAAATACAAGGAAGATGATGCTGCACTATAAACTTCAAGAACTCCACCTGTGTTTATTAGCAGATGGCACTGTCATGTTGTGGACAGTCTCACAGTTTGTATATTCAAATTCTGTAGGTTAAAAAGCTCTATGCAACAATTTTAGGAGCTCCCACCTGACTTCAGGACAAACTGAAAACATTCTCACTGTCATCAGAACAAGGATTTCAGTCCCCAGAGGTGTTTCATGAAAGAAGAGAAGCAGCTGTGCAAGGATTCCTGCCAAAATAACCAACAAAACAGTATCTAACAGTAACTGGAGTAAGTGGCTGTGTATTTTGGACCTTGAGAACCATAGGGAGTCAAATGGAGAGAAACTTGGAAGCAGTAGTTGGGGGAAGTAAAGGACAGCAGGGTCCTCCATGACACAGATTTTGATTCATTCCAGGCATTCATATGTGCTTTCTAGCGAGGGGGCCAAGATGCTCATCACCTCTGAGAATGAAGTCAGCAACGCCGTTTGTGTGGCAGACAAAGCAGTGATAATTGCTCTTCCCACACCCATGCACAGAGGCGTGGCACCCTGCTCTTTGGTCAAATCTCTCTTTGCAGGAAAACAGCTTGCTAGATAAAGGCACCGCACAGGAAGAGCCTTTCAGAACGCACATGCTAAACCTGCCTGGGTTTAGCCTTTCAGAACGCACTTGCTAAACCTGCCAGCCTGAAGATGGCTTTTTTTGGGAGAAATCTGCAGAGACTGCAGTGTGCTCAAGGACAGAATCTTGGCCCAACTCCACCACACTCTCTCTTCACACAAAAGGCAGCGTTTTCAGTCAGGATGTTGCAGCTGCTCCACCACTGTGCAGAGAAGTACTGTGCAATAATTTAGGCCAGGAAGCAGAGATTACTTCATACTAATGCAGAGCTGGTGATGAGCTTTAAAAATTCTCAGAGGCAAAGCTTCGTTTCACAATAAAACAGTAAGTAAACACATGAAGCAATGGGACCAAAGTCAAGCAGGAAGTCTGCTTAACTTTCAAAGAGGATGGACCAAAAGCACAGTCCAACATAAAATGACAGCAACATGGAACAAATAAAAACATCCTCAGTCTGTTCATCTCCACTGCTGAGGTTACAAAAAACCCCAAACATTTAGCCTGCTATTGGAAGGACTTAGGACTGCTGCTTAGTGAGAAGCTCATTATGAGCTCGCCATGTGGACTCAGCTGAGAAGCAAACTGCATCCTGGGCTGCATTAAAAAAGGCATAGCCAGGAGATGAAGGGAGGGGATTCTCTGCCTCCACTCTTGAGACCCCACCAGGAGTGCTGTGTCCAGCTCTGGAGCCCTCAGCAAAAGAATGACATGGAGTACTTGGAGCAGATCCAGAGGAAGCCAAGAAGATGGCTGGGAGGCAGGAGCACCTCTGCTGTGAGGGCAGGCTGAGAAAGATGGGTTTGTTCTGCCTGGAGAAGAGAAGGCTCCAGGGAGATGTTACAGGGGCCTTCCAGTATTTGATCTGAAGTGGGCTACAGGAGAGCTGGAGAGGTACAAAGGCATGGAGTGACAGGATGACAGGTAATGGCTGCAAACAGGAAGGAGCTCAATTTAGATTAGACATTAGGAGGAAATTCTTCCCCATAAGGGTGGTAAGGCACTGGGAAAAGGTTGCCCAGAGGAGTTGTAGAGGCTCCAACCCTGGAGGTGTTGAAAGCCAGGTTGGATGGGGCCTTGAGTAACATGGTCTACCAGGTGGTGTCCCTGCCCACGGCAAGAGGGTTGGAACTAGATGATGAAATTCCTTTCCAACCCAAACCACTCTGTGATTCTATGGTCATACAGAAGTAGCAAGAAACATCTGCACTACACTCTGACATGAAACAAAACTTAAGAATAATGGAATACTGCTAAATCATTTTTCTGTGCACGAGGTCAGTACAATGTGAAAATTACCACCATCTACTCTGCTAATCAGAAACTGAAAGACATATCATAAACCCTAGTAAAAAGGCCTCTGTATGATCTACAGCTATATTATGAAGTCTTGCTTTTAAAGATGAACTAGCTGAAAAATAATTTAAAATTAATCATATTAATGTAAGCAGAATTCCCTTTTGTTGTTATCTTTCAGTAGAAACTAGCAAATGCTTCAGCAGGAAAAAAAAACCAAAACCAAAAAACAAACCATAACCTACAAAGCATTCTAAAAGTAAAATGCAAATAACTTATGTGAATCCAGTTCTTTGTAATTAATCTTGCTAATCACATAATAAAACCCTCAAAACTGAAGATGATGACCAAAGGCTACCATTGCCAACTGCCTATCTCCCCATACCAGAAGATTTCTCAGACCACCCTAGCATTTAGGGTGTGCTAGCAGCTAGCAGTAGTTAGATATAGCAGAAGAGCCTGTGTCATTTTGTTGGTGGTGTTGACTTCTTAAAAGGAACATTTAATGCTGGAGCAGAAGCTCTACTGCATTCATCTAAGTGTCTGACCAACAACCAGTGCTACAGAGCAGCTTCTGGTAGATAGGGAGTTCACTGTTGGCATTTGCACGCTCTTGCGCAGAAGGAGGCTTAAGGGCTTAATTTGATCCCTTTCTGATGCCTGCTTATACATTGAAGCATAGATTTGGTTCTCTTTGTTCTACTGTATTCTATGACAGAAAATTCAGTGCTCATAAAACTAGTCCATTAAAAAATAACAAACCAGCATTGTCAAGTAGGAACTCTTTTGGCATTACATTTCATCCACCAGCTATATGAAATGAAATATATGAATATATATTTCATATGAAATATATCTCAAATGAAATATATTAATATATATTTCATATATATGAAATGAATACTCATGTTGCATGAGTATTTTCAGCTCTAAACCTCACCTTCCAGTGCTCTTTTTCTTATAAAAGGAAATTTCAAAGGAGGGAACAAGCGCTGCTGTTTGGGTATTGCATTCCACCCCTTTCCAGTTAAGTGTAAATAAATTCCCCCACATGTCAACCATACAGCACCAGTGAATGTTAGATGAGAAGGGTAATTAAATGTCAACACTGCTAGCAATCATCTTGCCAATCATCTAGCAAGAATTTCCGTGTTGTTGTTTAGTGTAGGGCCAGATATGTAGGCAGAAGAGATGGCGCAACCTGTCAATAGAAGCTCTGCTGGGAAGAGCCTGAAGACTACAAACCTTCTCCTCCCCCACTCCCCAAAATTACTTCCTCATCTACACATTAGAATAGAAAATCTTTACCATCAATATCCTCAGCATCAGAATAACACTTGCTCACACATTTTGCAGTGGCTAGAAACCGAGCAATTCAAATCTTCAGCTTTTCTTTATCAGCCACTTGCATGATGCAGCTACACGTTCTACCTTGTCAANGTCTTATCTTTGTTTTGTATTCTTTTCTTATCCATCTCAGCAAGCCTATGAGTGAAGCAGACATCACCATTGTTTCCTTTTCTCAGCCTATAATATAATTTTCTCCATTTAAATATTCCAATTAGCCTCAAACCAGCACACAAAAATACCTACCCCTTTCAGAATCTAAAAGCAGCTTGAATAAGACTGAACTCAAGATGATCTATTAAGGTATATATCAATTACTGAATACATTTATCAAGATAAACACCATGGCATTCTGCATGGTTTTGGAATGAAATAGTGCTTGAAAGAAAATAGCAAACTGCAGTGATCTCAGATGCCTATTTAGGTCTGACTCATTACATCTGCTGTGGACACTGCCTCCTTTGCTGTTTCCATTCCCACTACTGTTTTAATTCACTTGAGTATAGGGTTTAATGACTTCTGTGAAGTGGCAAAGAGAGAAATTGAATTATCCACAATTTTTTTAAAAATTATTTTCAAAGCAGTGTGGCATCCTCAGAAGGCATCAAGCCTAAGAGAATGTTTTTATTGGTAGGCAAGGCAAATCAAAAGTGAAGAAAGAAAAGGATCTGCAAGGCAGAAAAAATATTTACAGTTCCCCTTAAGTGGTTTTCTTTGTTTGTGTGTGTGGTATCACCTAACCTTTCTTTATTTCTAGTTAGTTTCAAACAGTGTTGGTCCACTGAAAATCCAGATTCTTCTAATAAGTAACTTCTAGATTTTTCATCCTAGGAAAAGCTTTTCTTTCATCCTGTGGTGAGTTTATGCTCTAGGAGAAGCCTGACCTTGTCACCTATACAGAGCACTCATTGTTTCCAGATATTCCCCTACCCAAACAACATTTTCCATCTAGTTTACCTTTTTTTTTTTGCTTTTTATACTATGTACTAACAACAGCCTCTGATAAAGTCCAAACTTAATATTAAAGCTAGTATGGGTTTCAAGCCAAAAGGTTGCTGAAACCTGTGGGCACTTTCCTACAGATTCCTAGTGCTTCCCACCTGGACCTAACCAAAACTTCACAAAAATCCAGAACTACTGAAGTGAGAAGCTGCTTCCCAAACCAAAGCAGTACCTATACTGCATCATCATCCCTTCTTTGCTATCTAAAGAGTCTCCAAGTCTCTTAGGTTGAAATTTTAATACACACTTCTCAATTTCCAAACTGTTTTCTCAAAGATAATTCAGTCCTTGACATTTTTTTCCTCATTATTCTTGATTTGTAGTATCAAAATTCTTAAGCTTTTCTGTCTACACTTCCAATATTTTATTTCTACCTCTATTTCACTACTTCCTAGAAATGACTAACTTGGAAATTATTTTATTTAGACTTTAATCACAAACTCCTTATCTGACAGACAAACCACAGAATTCTACAACATAAAAGAAATGCTACTAATGACAAGTCTAAATCTTGCTCAACTTGTTTTTTTTAATTGACCTGATTACCTACAAGAGGAAGGCAGTAGAATTTGGCTTTGCAGATTGCTATTCGTTTAAACACTACGCAGATCACATTTCCAATTCTTATATAATGACATAATGGGGTTTATGAGAGTTGCAAACACAAAAATATTATTACAAACTAAAAATAAATCCATTTTCCAATTGTTTTTCAGAACAAGAAATGCTTTTATTTCCCAAGACTATATATTAACAAAACTTGCCAATTTCTCACTTTTTTTTTTTTTTTTTTCATTTCTCCAAGGTGTTCTCCCTTTTATTAAAAAACAATAAAGGGTAGGGCACTACAGGAGGAAGCATTCAGCGTGCAGGAGTCTGTTCCAGAGCATGACTGAACAGAAGCACAGCAAAGCTTCCTGGCAACACTCTGTGTAAAGACACAGTAAACAAGTAAGTGTAAGTTACATGCACAGTAACCAAATCCTAGAGCCCTTATTTCTTACCCTAAAATATTTTGGATGGTTTCTATGTACTGTTAAGGAGCTGTTGCACTCAGTTCAGTGACACTGACACTGCATTTAGTGGACTTCATTTAAGAGAGCACTAAAAGTCAATTAAATCCTTCAGATAAAAAGTAGAAGGCAAATGAAGAGTGGCAATCACCTGCCTCTGATTTTTAAAAAGAACATGATCTCTTAGTTGATAGCACTTTTAATCAGACATCTTCATGAAATTTCTGTAGAAAATCTTTAACTGTGCTGGTTTAAGGCTAATTGGAATATTTTAATAGAGAAAATTATATTATAGGCTGTGAAAAGGAAACAATGGTGATGTCTACTTCACTCATAGGCTTGCTGTGATGTTTAAGAAAGAACCCAAAACAAAAAGATAAGACGACTGTCTTATCTTGTGGTGCTCTCTGGGATACT
>WBNM01029380.1:123106-163386 GCA_013399055.1 Ramphastos sulfuratus | reverse complement strand
AAAATATTTATTCAAATATGAATAATACATACGAGAAAAAAATAATTATTCAAATATGAATGATGTAATACATATGAGAAAAATATTTATTCAAATATGAATGATGCAATACAACTCAGATTTATAGTTTGGGCAAAAAACAACCTAATAAATACTCTGAATGCTAGGAGATGTTTGCATAACCATATTGTCTATTCTCATCATCAAATGTACAGGAGGAAGAATTTTGAGTGGGATCTATCAGGCTAACCAGAACACATAGCAACTGTAGGCAAGAAAATTTGGCCCAAATTGCAATAAAAAAGTATTTACTGAAGCTAATTCCTACTTTTTAACAAATGGTCAAAGCTGTTTACAACTGTCTCTGTGAATTTGCTTATAAAATGATACAAAATATACAGTAAGATGTTTCCTGCTGCATTGCTGAGCATGGGTATTATGCTGTGCTTCTTCATGAACAGTTAACCACAACTTGTTCTCTAGTCCTGCACACCAATCCTGAACAGATGGATTGGTGTACAATGCCATTGCTTTTTTCTGCAAACATGGTACAATAACTAATTAAAACTACACTCTTGGGCTCTCATTCCTGAACACAGAAATAGGTCACAGAAAACAAGAATGCAAATATAAACCCAAGAAAATTCCATTAAGAGTCACATTTTTAAAATAAATAAGAGAATGTTCTGAAGCAGTTGTCCATGTGTAGAGATGATTCCCAGAATATGTTTGAGTTAATGGATGCAAATGAAAAATGCTAGATACTATGATGCATTTTCACCAGGACCTAAAAAGTACTATTGTGGTTGGAATATATTGTGCCATAGTGTAACTCAATTCATGAGTCAAGGACCTACTGTGTGGACACAAAATGAACAACAACAGTGCCACCATGCTGAAGCACACAGAGCTAGGAGCAAACATGAGGAATACAGTTGAGACACAGAAGTTTTCTTTTCTGGAACAAAACTGCACATGCACTGTAAAAATTAAAACCGTGTAAGAGGCATTATCAAAACTGGAATGTACCATCAATGTGGAATTCTGTATTCATACTATCCATAAATCAGTCACCTTATTTAGCTTTGAACAGCAAATACACAGTCTCAGACAGGAGCAGCACTGACCTTGGGCTCTGCACCCACTGGACTTTTATTACCCTTGGTAAAATCTTACTGAAGCTTATTTCTCTCCTGCACTAAGTATAGAGAGCATACATGAGCACCACGTGTGCCACTGTAACACAACAAACCAAGAAGAGACAGCAGACATGGGAATATGAAGTACACTGCACCAGCCTGGGAGTCCCAGGTACAACTCCTCATTTAGAAAAAAGCATTGGAGCTGCTACTGGTGACACAGCAAAATGCCAATACAATCTCTATGGATTACTAATGTCAGAATCTCTCAGGTCTGCCTGAAATAATAATGGACACCTACTAAATTGGAATATTCTTTTTTTTTTTTTTAATTTTAATTTTCTTTCAAATGTTATAGTAGAGGAAATATAAAATGCATGCTGTGGTGTTTTCTGCTACACCAAGTACTCGTGCTTGTATTGCTTAGTATTAATAGAACATAAAAAACAGACAAAACGAAAACCTAAACAATCAGAACAATCTCTGTGAATCAATNGGCTGCTCCCTGCCTGGAGGTGTTCAAGGCTAGGTTGGAGGAGGCCTTGAGTGACCTGTGCTAGTGGGAGGTGTCCCTGCCTATGGCAGGGGGTTGGAACTAGATGATCCTTGAGGTCCCTTCCAACCTTACCATTCTACGGTTCTATGATTTTGTTTCACCTGTATTGCCTATCAGCATGAAGCATGAATAATGAGTGAAGTCTGAAAACCATAAGTACTCAGCACAGTTCCATACAGACACAGTTCTTTACAAAGTATACATAAGTTAACAGTTGGGTATACTTGAAGATGGTGGAAGAATAATGTCAGTGAACAGCGCAGTCTGTGTTCTAAAAATGGTAAAGACAGACAAAATCTTCAGCATTTTTTTTACAGCATTTTGGGAATAACAGTAAAACCTTAAGAAGTCAAAATATTTGTTCTCATTAATTATATTAAATTATCTAATTATCATTAATAACTAATGGTGGGGTTTGAGGGGGTTTGGTAGTGGTTTTTTTTTTTCCCCCCTAGCCTCATCACCATCCTCACTTGAGAATAATTCTGCAGATCACATAAAATTAAATATACACATTTTACTCTGAAGAAATCCTTCTCATGCTATATATGTTACTCTACTACCTGATGTTTTCTGTCTTGCTTCCCAAACTTGACTTGAAATTCCACACATGAGTATTCCCAAAGTCCTGACTGGCTGATGGTGACCTGACTGGTCAATGCATAGCTCCAAATCCATGTTCCAGTGCTCTCAAGGAAGTGCTAAAATGACAGTACCTGTATTTCAGGGGTTCCATATGCAAAATATCAGGGATGTGAAAAGAACACTCACAAAGAGAAAAGAACAGTTTCTGGGACAGAATAACCTGTTCAGGTACCACGGAGTATTCAATCTGTGCCATTCCATTGACACTGTAGTTAAAAAAAATGTTTTCAGAAGAGAAGAATTAGCTGAGTGTATGATGCTTAGAAATCCTCATTCTTTTTCATGTGTAGAAAGTCATACTTGGGGAAAGCTGGATGGTTCAATTAGTCCCTGAGTTTTATTTATCAGTCATTTTTCCAGCTCTCGCTGAGGAATTGTAGCACAAATGAGATGAAGTTGTATGACTGCCAAAATGTGCATTTCAAGTTGGCTGAAAGCAGGACTGGGAAGGTGAGAACAGATGCAGAAATTTGTGCCTTGTTTGTAGCTGGCAGTATGACTTGGTTGGTTACAGCAGCTGTGACCTCATGTCGATTATCTTCCCACCTACAGAGTTTGGCTGACTCCTTCATCCCTTGAAGTCCAGGTTCAAGACTGTAAGCAAAAAATCCTTGCATTTTAAATCTAGACAAGCTGAAATAGCTTTGGTTTTCTTGTAATGTTTAAAACTTATTTGTGAGCAAAGTACTGGTACATAGTTAGACCACTCCGGATCATTTTTGCTTGTCATGTATTTACCAAATACCTTCTGCCATTTTGTGTTCTTTAGGACTATTTTCCATAAGCATTGCATGCGTTAACAGACAAGATGAAGAACCAGTGGCTTAGAATTGAGAGTGTTGGGGTTCTTTGTAAAACGTGGTGCAACACACTTAAGAACAGTCACTCTGAGGATACATAAGTTAAAACTGTAGGACTTTTTGAAGTTCCTCCAAAGGAGCTGCTGCAGGTGTACATGGCAGAAGATCCTTCCGTTGCTGGGGCAGAAGCAGGGGTAAGGGGAGGGGGGAGGATAGTAAAAAACCCAAAACACTGCATCTGTTTGAGTTTTAGGCCCAGATCTTTCTTCTTCACGTCAAATTGACAAAAAAATTGCCAACTCCTTATATTATCTTGGTCAAGTTCCAAGTACGCATCACTGAATTTTCAAGGAGAAAACAAACACTGAATAACAGAATCATCTTTGGAATTTCATGAATAATAAATCTTTCAGGAAGCTTCCTGATTTCAGGTTGTGCTGATATTCACAAGAGGAAAACTTCAGATTACACACTTCAGGCTGGCATTTCTTACACGATCATAATTGCAGATCATAACTGCCCACGAAACTGTTCCTCGAAGCACCATGTAAGGACTTCAGTAACCTGACATGGTGATACTAAATCAAGATAAATTCCAGAGATCTATGAAATGTAAGTGACCAGCAATTCCTAGTCTGAAAATCTACCTTTGGTGATGAGAAAGGGCTGTTAGTCACAACAGCCATCATCGTGTAGAAGCTGATGGAAGCTCCCTTCTGGATTATGGATGGTATATTCAGAATATTTCCCACTCTCTTCAGGTAAATGTATTCTATCCATGCACCTGTTGGAGACAGCAGAAAATTCCAGAGTATTGCTACGTGCATATGCCTTAATGTCCAGTGAATCAGAATAATGCTACAGCAGTGTCTTGGGCTTCAGCGATTTTTATAGGAGACCTTGTGATTCTTTTACAACTGCAGCTCGTTAAACATTTATGGCAGCATGCTGCAAATTCCTGAATTTGTTAGGAATCTCTTTTTCCACAAGGAAGAAATTATTGAAGAACCTATTGTTTGTAGATCTAGAATGTAAGACCAGAGATGTCACAAAAATTAATCTTGAAGGCAAAAAAAGAAAAGGATCGTTGCTTTGATTTGCTGTTCATCTGCAGACATAGCAGTTACTGTTAAAGAAGTCAGATTGGAAATAGCAGAGGGCTATATGCAGGTTCTTAACAGTGTGTATAATCTCAGGAACAAGGCATTCTTGAAAGCTTCATATCACTTTTAGCAATTATGATGTGATATTTGATTGCTTTATGCTGGCATTTCTTTCTGAAGCTGCTAAATAATGAGATGACACAGCATGTCCAATACAACCTAACTACTTACTAAGACATGAAACAGAAATCTCAACTTCTGCCCTTGCTTTTACACACAAAAGAGTATGAAAGAAAAATAATAAGGGGAGAAAATAAGATGATTGGCCATTCAAGATTACTTCTGCTGAAGATGCAAACCACAAGAAAGCAATGGTTAATGATTATTGGCAGAAATATTAGCATTGTATGAAAAAGCTCGCAGAGGAAAAGGAGCATTAATGCTGGCCATAAAAAATCACAGCAGTAACCACAAGTGAGTGTTTATAACAGAAATACTACAAATGTAATAATTACAAATGTGCTTTGCAATTAGAAATTCTGACCCACTCATACATACTGCTTTTATTCCTATGAATTTTGCTGATCTGAATCTACTCCCACACTGCTGTAAATCCATTGACATAGGTGACTCGGATTCAGAAGAGTAAAGTTCTCAGGAATAAGACCATTAAGTACAATGGTTTTACTCAATATACTCCTCACATAAAACAGCCACTAAAAATAATGATTTACTATACAGTTACATTTTACTGCAGACAATCAAATCTTATTGTAACAATTCTTTGGATAAACAAAAATGAGACACAGTTGACTGCACCTTAGATTTTTAAATCTTCAAAATATTTGTGAGGCATTTGCAACTTGAAAAGGATGAGTAAGGGACAACTCTAGCATAAATACACAGCTCTGGAAATGCATCAATTCCAGGATCTAGGACTGCTCAGATGTAAAATACTAACCTATTTGCCAGAATTTGTTCTGCAGTGATTACTCAATCTCTATGCACCTGAACGAGAACAATCACTATTAAATGTGTACAGCATCAGTAGCAATAACCATGACTATTCTGACTGAGAACCACAACACAGTCCTGTTTCTGTCTGGACTAGCTCAAATCTTAAGTAAATATTACTTCAGTTGTAGAAATAACTAATGCATAGAAACTGTACCACTGGACTACACCAAACTTCCCACTGTAAATTACACAACTGTGAAAGCAAAAGGAAATATCAAGCACTAGGATTCCAGCTTTGCTTCAGGAAGGGACTGTAGCCTAATAAGCATGATGGCACCAAGCTGTGTGGCACAGTCAACTTGCTGGAGGGCAGGGATCCATCCAGAGGGACCTGGACAGGCTGCAGAGGTGTGTCCAGGCCAACATCATGAAATTCAACAAGGCCAAGTGTAAGGTCCTGCAGCTGGGTAGGCACAATGCCAAGCACAACTGCAGGCTGGGTGCGGAATGGCTGAGAGCAGCCCTGAGGAAAAGGACCTGGGGGTGTGGGGTGATGAAAAGCTCAACATGAGGCTGCAGNAACCTTACCATTCTATGACTCTCCTAGTAACAAGTAAAAGCTCTGTACTGCTCCAGGTTGCTTTGCAATGAGGCAATTTCAGTTTGCTTTACGTTCATAGGTCCCTAGTCAGCAGGCAACTGAACTTCTTTCTGGTTAACTCTGTGCTATGTATCCTTAAGCAAGCTAACAAACATTAGCTTTTTATCCTAATTGTAACTGGAGGAAGCAGTTCTGTAACTTCAGTAACAGGTGAAAACAGTAAATTAATGACTAAAAAACCAAACCCCAAAAACCCCACCAAAACATCCTGTACCTGGAAACCCATTAAGATGAATTTGTAAACTGACTGCAGTACGAAATGGACAAAAATAACTTCTAGTTGATCCAGGTCAGAGAAGTTTGGGTTAGTTTTCTTTTTCAGGAGTTGGGGTGGAAAGTTTGGGTTTTTTTTCCCTAGAAGATAATTTAGGTTATTTAGGTTACTCAGGAATTGTCAGTCCTTCATTTTTTTTTTTTCCCCCTCGTTTGTTCTGGGTTTTGTTTGTTTGTTTGTTTGTTTTTAGGAAAATGAGCTCAACATCAGGCCTCAGGGGAGTAGGAAAAGGATAAGGCTGAGGTACTTAATGCTTTTTTTGCCTCCATTGCCACTGGCAAGGGCTCTAAGCACACTGCCCAAATTACAGAAGGTAAAATGCAGAACTGGGAAAATGCAAAACTTCCTACTGTAAGCAAAGGCCAGGTTTGAGACAACCTAAAAGATGTGAAGGTGCACAAACCCATGGACCATGGAAAGATCCACCTGTGGGTCTTGAGAGGACTGGCAGGTTAAGTTCAGATTTGAAAAGTGATGGCAATCTGGTGAAGTTCTGACTGGTTGGAAAAAGGAACATAGCCTCCATTTCTAAAAAGCAAAAAAAGGAAGTCCTAGAGGCCCATCTCACCTCTGTGAGAAGCACTGACAACTGTGGTCTTAAATAACATCGTGTGTTCTGCATTGTAATTATTGCGTTTGCCTAACAGTAATACAGGCTAGTTCTTCCTCCCCTTTCCTACATTTAAAAGCACTAAAGCAAGCAAACCTAGTTTCTGATGAGATTCTGTACTTATTTTCACATTTTCTACATTAAAGCACAGAAAATAAGTTGTTATCAAATCCAAATGAAGCTTCTGATATGTACAAAATATTATTTATTCGTTTTGGAGCTTTGAAGTTTTCACAAAACTCTATTCCTAATTCAAATTTCTATATTAACTATTAACTCCTGTATATGGATTTACGAAGATGAACAGTTAGAGTGGACTGTGTTAATTAAGTAATTTTTTATCAGGTAATATAACCCTGAGGGCTTTAACATTCCATATTAGCTACCCATAGACATATTAAAGTACACGAGATGGTCAACCTGCAGTAAGGTAAAGATTGCCAAATGCCATCAATTCTTTTACCTTTGGCATAAACGTCACAATTTTAACTGTAGAAGCAGGAATTTATAGAAAGATTGCCAAATGCCATCAATTCTTTTACCTTTGGCATAAACGTCACAATTTTAACTGTAGAAGCAGAAATTTATAGAAAGACAAAAAAACCTCTTACTGTTGATAGCCTTATTTATGTCATTGCAACATTTACCAAAATCAGTAGCAAGCTGCACTGGTGGTGCAGGAAACACTGGTCCATAAAAAGCTCCTGATAATTTCAGTTTTAATTAATGCAACAGATGGACAGATGACTAAATGGAAAAAGGTAATAGTGGAAGAGAAAGAAATGCTATTTCCAAGCCTACATGGTTCTAGTGGGAGGTGTCCCTGCCTATGGCAGGGGGCTGGAACTGGATGATCTTTGAGGTCCCTTCCAACTCTACCATTCTATGATTGTATTTCATGCAGTAAATGCAGTACTACAGCCTACAGAAAGTAGCAAAATAGTACATGCTTGGTGCACAGGAACTACATAAACAAATGGATTAAGGAGGAGATGAATTTTAAGTTTGAAATATAAATTAGGTAGAAATAAGGTTATCCATTTACAGAATGGATATCAAAAAGCTGTATTTAATTTAAAGCATCATCTTAAACAATTGCTTAATTTAGTGATGTTCCTTAAAAAAAAAAAAAAAAATCTTTCTGTGGGTTGTTTGAGCTTTTGATACAGAAGGAGTATTGAGTTTTACATTTTATTGGCTTTTTGTCATCTTTAAAGAACCAAAAACTTCCTCTCTGTTTATTCAATTCTATCCCAGTGGATAACGATCTTAGAAGTTTTACTGAAAGGGAAAATTTGCATAAATGAAAGAATTCTGAGCTAGTGTAATATCAATACTGTCATTCACACAACATGACTACATACAGGGACTGCAGAATGTGTGCATGCACTTCTACTCTGCATAACGGAGCGTTACAGTTCTTTGGCAGAAGAGGAACAAATCTGAACTGCCCTCTGGCCATGCTGCTGAGTCTCAGCATTGAGTTATCAGTATGGTTCATCACATGAAATTTTCACCTCAGTTTTGGCTTCATTTATGTATCACTTCAGATACTGTTACCTAAAGAGGCATCTGGAACTCACATGAGCTACTGAAGGAGTTTGAAATGTCCACATCTGGCTTGCAGCTTTCCTACTGTAACGCTTGCTCAGCTGGGCCAGGGAAGATGCTCTTTATTTCTAACTGCACACAATCTTGCTGCTACAAAATAAATTTTCCTACTGAAATACTGTCAGCTTCCAAAACTGCACACTGTACTTTTAGCTCCTTCCAGTTAAGTGAAGATTTCTCCCAATTCCGTATCAGTGGAGTTGAGTAAGCCACAGAGGAGATGAAGGAGCCCCAAAACATGCGTAGGTTTCTACAGATCAGATGACTGATGAGGGTATACAATTCAGTGCTCCTATGTGTTCCATGTTTTGCATATGCTACCATGCATGAACTTGTATATTCTCAACAGTACTAATTGTAATTAATTATTTAATTATTTAAGACAACCCTCCTGCTTTCTACTCACTATAATTTTTTTTACCTTCTTCCAGTCACAATATTCTTACTCTTCTATTTCATAACCATAGAATCATAGAATGGTAAGGTTGGAAGGGATCTCAAGGATCATCTAGTTCCAACCCCCTGCCACAGGCAGGGACACCTCCCACTAGTACAGGTCACTCAAGGCCTCCTCCAACCTTGTCCTGAACACCTCCAGGGAGGGTGTGAGCAGAGAAGCACAGAATGTGATCAAGATCAAAGATCCCCCTCTGTGCTTCTGTGCTCCACAACCTCCCTGGGCAACCTGTGCCAGTGTCTCCCCACCCTCGCTGTAAAGAACTTCCTCCTCACATCCAGTTTCAATCTCCCCTCTGCCAGTTCCAACCCATTGCCCCTTGTATTGTCATTACAAGACCTTGTCAACAGTCCCTCCCCAGCCTTCCTGTAGGCCTCTTTCAGATACTGGAAGGCTACTCTCACTGCATGAAACCCAATAGGATTCATTTTGGGCTTACAAACAAAAGAAATAAAACCCCAACTCTCTGATGCTTAATTGAATTGCTTGAAGCGTGTCTCAAATGGATAATCAAACACAAGTGCAGCTACCTACACAAACTGTTTTAGCCATAGGAATGTGCTAATATTATGACAGCAAAAATATTCTGTGATATTGTAAGCAGCAGATGTTCATGCAGCATGTAGGTGAAACAGGTTATAACATTTTTTGTCATTAAGGAGACTTGTCCCTTACATTTTTCCAGCTATTCAAAGGAGAAAAGTTTCTGGGATTAATTTACAAAGAACGGGATGTCTGTAGCTCAGAAAAAGAAAGAAGTCAAGAAGTCTTCTGTAATCGATTAAAATACCCTAGATACATCTGTGTTTCCTCTTTTAGGGTGATTCATTTCAAATAAAGACCTGATCTTGATGAGCAAGAATGTCCACAGCTCTCATTACTATCTTAAAAGAAAGGCAACACAATTTGCAGAGCCTGTAACACTACTACTTCATGTGCAGTGACAACAGCATACCCAAGGAGTCAAAATGTTCTCAGATTCTTTTTATTAACATTTGTAATAGATTTAAGTGAAGTTAACAGGGATGGGGAAAAAACAGAGTTGACCTTTCAAAGAAAAAATACAAAATAAACCCTAAACTCTTTACCTTTCCCTTTTGCAGGATTATGAAAACTATGAAAAACTCTAAACCTCCAAATAGTTTTGATTTGCATGCCAATATAAAATGAATTCAAATGTGTAAAAAAAAAATAAATATATATTACTGGTCTTAGCTCTGCATTATTTAGAAACAATGTCACAGGAAATTCCATGGGGACATGGAGATTATTATTGCAATGGTAGGGAGGTGGAAGGAAGCAGAACTGAACCTTTCTCTGTAGTCATCATTACAAAGTTAAAAATCAGTGATTGTTTTTATTTTTTTTTTTAGCTTATGGATCATAAGAAAAACAGTGTAACTTATTTCAAAGCAAATGTAGTATTATTTCAAACACCTCAAATCCAACATCCAGGTTGCAAATTCTCTCATTTTCCTTTGTTTTCTGTTTATTTGTTTGCTTTGATAATCAGTCACCCTACACATGTGGCATTATCAAACCCAAATATTAGATACTTGACGGTGACCTCTCTGCTCAGATGTTCTGCAGAGTGACACACTCTGCATACAGTGAAGCTACTGTCTCATCTGGAGCCCCATCTGTTATTGCCCCTTTTCTTTGAAGAATCTAATAATGTTCAACTGAGACAAGTGTACAGTCCTGCACCTAGAGAGGAATAACCTCATGCATCAGTATAGGCTAGGGATGGAGCTGGTGGAAAGCAGGCCTGCAGAGAAGGACCTGAGAGTCCTGATGCACAAGTTAAACAGGAGCCAGAACTGTGCTCTTGCCAAGAAGGCAAACTTATCCCAGAGTGCATTGGGAAGAGATCAGGGGAAGTTCTCTTCCCCCTCTAGCCTAGTGCAACCACATCTGGAGTAATGCGTCCAGTTCTGGGATTCGCAGTTCAAGACAGACAAAGAACTACTAGAGAGATGCCAGCAGAGGGATGCAAAGATGATGAGGGAACTGCAGTATCTCTTTTGCAAGGAAAGCCTTAGAGATGTGCAGCTCTTCAGCCAGGAGAAGAGACAACTGAGAGGGAATCTTCTCAAGGCTTATAAGGATCTAAAGAGTAAGCGCCAAGAGGATGGGGCCAGTCTTCTTTTTAGTGGTGCCCAGTGAAAGGCAGAAGGGACTGCAGGCACCTACTGGAACACATGAACCATCTCAACAAGAGTTAAAACTTTGTTACTTTGAGGGTAACAGAGCCGTGAGAAAGGCTGCCCAGAGAGTCTGTGGAGCCTCCTGCTCTGAAGATACTCAAAACCTGCCTGAATGTGGCCCTGCTCTAGATGAACCTGTTTTAGCATAGGGGTTGGATTATCTCCAGAGATAACCTTCCACCCTCAGCCTTTCTTTGACTCCGTGTGATTCCAAAACAAGACTTGAAATGGTAATTGCAAACAGCATTAGTCAGCTTTCACATTTCTGCTAGAATTAGGTTCTGTGAAACTCTACTCTCACAGTTCTGTGATACGTGCAGGAATCAATGACATTTTTGTATCAGAGTATCAGGATATGCTCTCCTTCAACAGTAGGTGTAGATATGTATATGCATGTCCAAATCCATTTTAAAAGTGATTACAGTAAATTCAATCCCATCACCATCCTTCTGTTCTACAAAAGAAAACTCTCCTCCTGCCTCCTCTTTACTGGGAAAAGGGCCAGGCCTGCTAGATACACAGAGGTCTACAGGAACATGTCATTTTTAATCACAGATGAAAGGAGGACAGCCAGGCTGGCAAATGAGTGAAAGGACATGCAATGCTGAGACGTCAGGAACTAGAAATGCAGTTGCAGAGTACATGCACTAAGCAGAGAAATTCGGATTGCCTGTGCAACAGCAGCTGAAGGTCTTGGACTAAACCTCCATTTCCACTTTCAAATCTTTAAGGGTGAGCCAAATGCCTTCGGTCATGCATGGAAATTCATTTACTCAGGCTTACTCACTATCATGTTTTATAAAGCCATAAAAGCATTATAGAGGTCATCTAATGTTACTGCCTGGAAAACTTTCCATTTAAACTTCCAAGAGAGTTCAGAGGAATGGGAAGGATCCTTTATTTCAGATTCTGGATGAGAGAGGGACCACACACTGTGCCTAAGATTTTTTTCAAAGCCTAACTGATAAAAGGAAGAAAGGAAAAGGCTCCTTTGTTTCTGGTTTGAACTCACTTGGCTTCAACTTTCAAATACACACTTCTGATATACTGAAAGTCTTTTATCAAAGCTATATTTTCCTAACAGATGATTATAGACCCTCTTACTCATTAACATTATACTACTTAAGCCCAGCAGGGTTATTTCTTTGATCTATGACTTTGGTTCATATTTTCCATTCTTCTGGACATAATAATATAAAAGACAGAAAAGCCTATGTCTAGGTTATAACATCTGTCTATCACTTGAAAGAAAACACTTGGAATCATATAATCATAGACTGGTAAGGTTGGAAGGGACCTCAAAGATCATCTAGTTCCAACCCCCTGCCATAATCCATGCAGGTAAGAATGATCTCACCTTCATTCTTACTTATCCCCACGAGGTATACTGGCATTCAGAGACACAAGAATAACATTACTGAAGAACTGTATACTGGAAGTCACAGAAGAATAATTAAAAATTAAGGACACTTCCTGTGAATTTTGATCATCAAGTCAGTATTACAGTTAGAACAGTCCTTCCACCATTTATGGGAAAAAAAATCATCCCTGTCATGGATTGTGTTGAATCCTCTAAAGATACTCTTAATTAAATAAAAAAATTATGGATATAGTGCAGTCTGTATCAAAATGTGATTAGAACTGGTAAAAAAATCATCCCTGTCATGGATTGTGTTGAATCCTCTAAAGATACTCTTAATTAAATAAAAAAATTATGGATATAGTGCAGTCTGTATCAAAATGTGATTAGAACTGGTAAAAAAATCATCCCTGTCATGGATTGTGTTGAATTTAATTAATTCTTAATTACATAAAAATTATGGGTATAGTGCAGTCTGTATCAAAACATGATTAAAACTGGTAAAAAAATCCAAATATCAATTCAATGAACGTTTGAAATTTTCTATATTCATGCAAGTATGTCTGGTGATTGAACATTACTCTGAAATTTAGTACATATAAGCAACAAAAAAATCAATTTACAACTATGTAACAAACCCTTTCTTTGCCTCCTGTTTCTTCAGTTCACCTTTTCTGTGTCTTTCTCTGTGCCAAGCAGTACTATAATATTCAACAAATACTCAGTAATTTAATCTCATTCCCCATTCACCTAATTTGCTATGAAAGCAAAAGCCAAGGCTTTGGCATCCTGGAGCTGGAGGGCTACAGAACAAATGAAGCAGTGGATTTGATAGCTCAAGAACATACACAACATTTCAAAACATTTATTCAGCATCCTGCAAACCCTTGCCTGTGAGCAATATACATAAGTTCTCTCCTTGGCAAGAACAAAAGAGTACCACATAACTGCATTGATACTGATTCTTTTTATCTTCAACATGCAATAGAGCAGCACATTAGTAGAAAGAATACAGGTCTTAGTTTGCTTGTAAATATTATTTGGTTGAATCACAGTTCAGAGAATGCTACAGCAACAGGTCTAGACAGTTTAATCAGCTGCAGATTGAATTAAAAATGCAATACTGTCCTATTTAAGTAATAAATATAAATTTCATTTTTCAACTGGACCAACATTTTAAAGCTTGTTTATGTGACTAGCTCTCACTTTCAGTTTCGAATACAAAAAAGATACTTCAGGAACATTCCAAACCTAAGTGAAAGATTCTATGCTTGTAACCTTTGACCCAAGCATAGTCTTTGCTGGTCAGAAAGATGACCTTTGGCTTGAAACACTTAGGGAGGACACAAACTGCTTTGGTTTAACACAAAACTACTGGAAAAAAAAATATTACAGGAGTATTACCATGTTGCTCAAAAATGGAAATCACAGAGTAGGAAAATGGTAGACAGAGGCTCACATCAACTGTGTCAATTCCAGAAGAGCTCAAATCAAAGACTACACCAGATGCAACATTCTACTTCAGAATACAAATAACAGAAGCAGATAACTCCTGAAACTCCTCCATAAAACAATCTCCTACAGAATGAGTGATTTATTGTTTAAATCCCTCAGTGGCATGACTGCTGTGTAGGTTTGTCATTGGCTTTTTAAGCACAGCTATGAATATGCAAACATCTGTAAGTCTTTTGCTATTTGATTATCTGGAGCAAAAGTTCTGACTTAGCTACACAAAGTTGCTATCTCAAACTTTAAAAAGCAAAGAGAAATTCTNACCATCATAATCATGTAATGAAATTGAGGATGCTAGTTCAAATACTAATTTTTCTTTTTTAAAGAAAGAAAAAAAGCTCAGTAAAGTAGCTGCTTTCGTCATTCCATCTAATTACAGCTCTTATTCCTACAGTAACTGACTCTCCTTGTTGTCAAACTGTGACCTTTCTCTGCTCAACTTACTTTTGTTAACAAAACATGAAAATAGAAAAACACAACAGGAAAGTAGGCTCAATTTGTAGTTATAAACTGCTTGTTCTTTGTGAGGAAAAATAAACGAAAATGGAAAAATAGGAACAGAACTGATCAGAGGAGGGAAATAGAGAACTCCCAAATACTTTTTTCTTCCAGATTTCTATAAGCTCCACTGTATTTTGGGAAAAACTTGACAAGAGTCCAAACACAGTCAAGAAGTGCTACTGTCAGTCATTACGATCAAGATGAAATTGAAACTCTTAGCAGAGATTGTGTATGAAAATTTAATCCTGATGAGATTAATTACTTTTCAACACTTTGTTTTTATCTTTGAATTTTTAAAATTTTTCACAATCTCTACATCTTTATTACTACCTTGGAAAGCAGCAATTCCTTTAAATTACATTAAGAAGCTAGAAATAATTTATCACTAAAATCAATTTTCTCCTTACAAAAAAAGTTAGCCAGAGAATACAAATTTAGTTATGTTAGACATTAAAGGCTGATTTACCTTGTCGCCTTCAGAAAAAGTCATTCCATCAATGGCCCTTTTCCAAGTTATTTCTGGGATAGGTTCTCCTTCTGCTTCACAGATGAGGGTGGCTTTTCCATACTCAAACGTGGTTTCATTTTTAAGTTGTATTATTTGAGGCTGTACTGTTAAAAATACAAATTACATTACTCATTCTGCACAAAGAATGTCGTGTCAAAATATAGCCTTTAAATCCCTCTGTTGTTGTTAAAGCACATCCATGTTGGCATTTTATTTAGGATTAACATTACCACCTGTAAGAGCAGTAAACTTTTCTGACTTTGAGTTGCACAACAATCTTTTCTGTGTGTCTGATGACCTGCACTCCTGACTCAGCAAGGCTGACACCCTCAGAGCTGACTGCCCCCTCCTTAGGGTAGTATGGGATGAACCCTGGCTGTAGAAGCTCTTGAGCTGGCACGTGTCTGTGCGTGCTTTCCTCCTGGCTTGCTGTCTCTTAGTGACCAGCCAGCCCTCGCTGCTCTTAGTCACCTCAGGAATGAAGCAAAGATACAGTGATGATGAAAAGCTCAACATGAGCCTGCAGTGTGAGTGCAGCCCAGACAGCAACAGAGTCCTGGGCTGCAGCAAGAGCAGTGTGGGCAGCAGGGCAAGGGAGGGGATTCTGCCCCTTTGCTCTGCTCTCCTCAGACCCCACCTGCAGTCCTGTGTGCAGTTCTGGAGCCCCCAGCACAGGAAGGACATGGAAGTGTTGGAGCGGGTCCAGAGGAGGCCACCAAGATGCTGAGAGGGCTGTAGCAGCTCTGCTCTGAAGACAGGCTGAGAGAGTTGGGGCTCTGCAGCCTGGAGAAGGCTTCCAGGAGACCTTGGAGTGGCCTTCCAGTATCTGAAGGGGGCTCCAGGAAGGCTGGGGAGGGACTATTGACAAGGTCTTGCAATGTCAGAACATTAGTGGATCAAAAGGGGAAAGAAAGTTGGAAGAGCCTCCAGGAGGTCATTTTGATCAACTTCCTAGGACATCAACACAAAATCAACAAATCCTGTTCAGATCACATTGCTCAAGGATTTGTTGAGCACAATGCCAAGAAGAGAGACTGCTTAGCTTTCCTCATCATCCTGTTACAGAGCTTGTCTCTCCTCGTGGTGCTGAGCATTTTCCTTATGTCTAGTCTCCTTTCTCATTTTATGGGCACTATGTCATTTATGGCCATTGTCTCACAGATGCTGTATGCATCACCAAGAATAATAAAATCAGGTTCAAACTTGCTATAGCCAGAGAAATGACCTACCTCTCCTTATTAATTTGGATCACACGATTCCTGGTGTCACTTCTAATTCCTCATATCTACACTTCTGCTGCTTATCTACTATCTGTTAGCTCTCACTACTATAAAGAATTGTGTACCTACTGCATATATTTTACCTAATGAAGAACTGAGCTAATGTCCTGTATCATTAATCTAGGCTGAGTGAAATTGTGTGATTGAAAACAGAAAACAAAACACCCTGAGGGATCTGGGGCTTTTGAAATGTCAAATACATCCAGCTTTACTGGACACAATAGAAGACAGCAAGCAAAGCACTACAGCACGAATGGATGAAAAAAGCTGGAACTTTTCTCAGTGGTGTAAGAAGGGATGTCAGTTGAAAGAACTAGAAAAAGAATCTGAGATAAAAGATAACTACGTTAAACTTCAAAATCACTTCAGTTATTACTCTCGCTACAATATTGTCTGTTCTTTCCTTCCTTTTGTTTTCTAGAATACAGCCCCTGGAAACAAGGAAAAAGCTGTGTCAGATAGGTCACTCATAAAAGAAATAAAAAACATCATCAATATTATTTTATGTCAGAAATTTGCACAATTTGGAATTGCATTACTTCTCTCAGAGCAAGAGAATTTCTCCATACGAATAACATAACAACATGACTGACTCAACATGTTACACATTCTAAAATATATAACTGATAATATTAAATTTTAAAACTTAGCCTTATTTCCCCAGGCCTTATTCAAATGGATCACTACAAGACAAGCAGCTTTGGCGTGACATTTTAGTCACGAGTAGCTGACATTTAATGGAACAAGCACTGATTGATCATCAAATATATCTAGCTGACAGTTATTGCTAGGAAGAAGAGAGCTCATGTTGGGGATGCTTCAGTTTTGTAGGTCATAAGTCATAACTTGCAACTGACTAGAGGTTTCTACCCTGTCAACTTGTTTATGACATGTTTAATGCTGAGCAATATTAAAATAGCTTGGTACATGCAAATAGCAGTACTGACTTCAGAATGAGAAGAGTATTTATTGAGGCAGATACTGGAAAAGTTGGCCCACTCTTCCTCCAATTCTTTAACTGTTCTTTCTGAATTGACAAGGACATTATTAAAGCAAATTCGTATCTGCTTGCTGTATCCCAGCAAATATAAAACCAAATGAAAATACAGGGTCCTGGAATGTGAATCCAGGAAACCTCCAGGTCTTTCTTGGTTTTTTCAGTCATAAATACTGAAATATTTGTATTACAATATACTTAAATTGTAAACTGAATGACATGACTGAAATTAAGAAAGACTATTTTATTTGGAAGACAAGGGACTGCATATTATGAGACATGCTTTTTTTTTTTTTAAATATTAACAATGATGCTGCCAAATAACATTTACTGCTTGTTCTCTGAGCACAAAAGGTTCATGTTTTGTTCTGTAACACTTCCTCAATGAACAAAATGTCTCTCAGATACTTTCCTCAGTCTCTTCTGGTTTTGTCTCAGATGAGGGCTAAGCCCATTGTTGTTTACCTGCAGCCTCCCCAGAAAGAACAACACGGATAGCTATCTGAGTTTCCAGATTTGTTACTGACTGCTTACAAACAGTTTATTGGAAAAGGTACACAATTTATTGAATTCACAGAGCCCTACCCAGATCTTTGACAGCAGAGTTTCATCAGACTTGGGAAGTGGCACATGCATAAACACTGAGATAATCTTGATTATATTTCATCAAAAGAAGCGGTTTGAACTTTGCAAGCACGGATTTACTGGTGAAAGTCTTAGTATATGTCTGTATCACTGTCTGATAGGAGCTCTTGATTAATATGAAGTGCAAGAAATCATGTTCTTATGCTATCTTCCTGCACAGCCACATATGAATCAGACAACAAAACGACAGCTTCATCCACCTGGAAACTGATGGTACGATTTGAATTTAGCAACAAGGCAGAGCTCAAAAGGAAATACCTAAGAAATAAGACTCCTGAAACTTGATTTCTGACATTGTAAGGATTCAAACAAACACCCCTATGAAGTGTTGACTTGATTCAGTGCATGATAAACCTGAGTCTTTGTACATGTTAAAATGGTATTACAACTTCCCATTCAAAGGCATGTAAGACTTGTCTTCTGAGAGAACTGGCATCACTGCATTTGTAGAGTGCATAATTTTTATTAAAAATAACAGAGAAGTGTTTCAAACAGGTAGAACATAAGAGGAATCACAGAAGCACTTCTTTTGTTATAAGGTGAATCAATATTATTTCCATTGCTCTGGGGAAGAAATGATGAAGAAATGAATGTTCAAGCCTCAGAAAGCAAGGCATTAAGGTACTGAATTTTCTTAAATGCTCTTAAGTAAATCACTTATTATTATGTTATTTTGTAATAACATAATAGCTGTAACAACCCACGGCTGAAAAATACATAATTCTGTAATGCAAAATGCTAATTAACATGTATCTAAACACACAGACACACACATATATAACTTATTAGATCTTAAAAATAATCAAAGATAACAATGAAACTAAATAGTATGGGTGAAAGAGATATGAAAAATTAGATACCAAGCAGGGACAAGTACTAAAAATACAGCTCTGGTCTGGAGCACTGGAGATGTCATAGCATGCAGGGCTGTGAAGAGCTTCTCAAAGAGAAAAGGCAATAGATGCACACAGACACAGCTAACCTGTTCACCTGACACCACGGCTTCAGACTCGGGCTCCTAATTTGTAGTACCATCCAACCCAACAGCTTTGCTCTTCCAGTGCAAATGATCAGATTACTCTCTCCTGTTAGACTTACTTCACTTTGTATAATTACTGTTAATTTCATCTGAGATGTAAAAATTAATTTCCTGTGGTCCCGACTACATGCTTTAGCTGTTCATTCTCTCTACAACTTATAGTTCATCTTAGATAAACCAAAACAACAAACAAACAGGAACAAGCAAGCAAACCACCACCACGTTGCTCCTTTGCAGGGTTTTCACATAGAAGCTACGACCTTGATCCTGTACAATGATTCTGAGGGAAGTGTTCTGTTGTGTCCTACTAAGGAGGGAGAGCTGTTAGTGCAGCTGTTCCTTCTGCTATGAGTCATTCAAAGTAAGAAAGTAGCTATGTAGAAGGTAGTTATGTGAAACAAAGATGTGGCATAGCAAAACAGGGTGCCTGATGGTGTACCATGTTGAAGAAGCTTTATCAGAGTGGGAACAGCTCAAGAAGAGCTGCCTGCAACCAGCACAGTGAGTGCCCAGGCAGTGTATCCTGTGTAAGTCCATGCTGACTTGCTGCAATAAAGGGGCAATCTTGGATGCACCAAACTGGTGTCTGGTCATCCCTCCTCGTGCCATCTATCCCCCCACACCTAGTGATCCCCAACGTCATGTGATTCTGCAGCATCAGGTGATGCCAGACACCTGGTCACCCCTGATGGGATATTTTGGTAAGAGATGATGATTCTGTGACTGTGTTCTCCATTCTCACAGATGCCTGCTCTCACTCGTTTACAGCTATGCAAAACTTCAAAGCAACGACCAGCTCTATACAAAGTGGAGAAAAACAAGCACTGATTGGGTGGCAGAGCATAGAAAGACAAATAAGAGTTTTCATGTCATTACTTCTATCCTTTGAATGTCACATCAAATTATATTTTTGTGACTACATTTGCAATCACAAAAAAATAAAAATCAAGAAAGAAAAACAAATTAAAAAAACCAGGAACACATCTGTACGGTATCTTCTTATAAAGGAAACACACTGCTTAGAGGTCCAAATAACCTGGTTTTTTATTCCTTTCAGAATATTCCCCTCTTTCTCTTCTTCCCTTTCTTGCAAGCAGCCAACTTTTAAAGGAAGAGCAGAGTGAATGAACAATTTAACACCCCATTGTACTTTATCTGAACAGTAGAAAAGCAAATGCTGAAGACAGCCTTTTCCAAATTAAATTCAGGTCTGAAGATTAAAGTAGCCAACAGGGAGAGAAAAGCTAAAATATGATATGGAGTGGTTTGCTGCAACAGTAGACACTTTGCAGGAATACTGCTTCACTGAAAACTGTGAATGATCACCTCAGGTCCTCGCTGTTTATATTTTAAACAGAAGGATGGAGCATACTATGCAGTACTTACCAAAAACTTGAAGGAATGTCTGTTTTTTATCAATCCCTGCTTTGTTTTTAGCATTACAGATGTAAGGCCCCGCATCGATGTTTTTTATATCTCTTATTGTTAGTTCTGTATTGCTTCCTCTCAGCATATATTTTTCATTTTCTTCAATAACTTTACCATTCCTAGAAAAATAAGAACAACATATAAATCAACCAGCGAGTTTGGGACTCTGTAACAATGTGCTATGGAAGCATCTTTACATTGAAAATAATCTCTGAGGGAGGATCCTGTGCTGTGTTGATCCCCTGCTGGATTACAATTTGCAGTTGCAGACACTGCCGCAAAGGAACCAAGGGACCAGCTCCAAATTCCTCCTGCACCGCCGTGAGCAGCACAGACCTGCCCTAGGGCTCCAGGCTGCCTTTAGTTGTAAGTGTGGCAAAGCTGTTTTGTGGCAAACCTTTTCCCACTTTCTGATTTTCCTGCATTACTAAATTCCCTATAAGCATCCTTGTGAAGATCTTCCCCAGAGAATTTTAAACCAAATCTAACTAATTTGTATATAGTTGTGGGCAGGGCTTTCCAGAAATAAAATAACTACAGACTTTATAATTCCTGCCTCCTTAATTCCCACAACCAATTCATAACTTTAGTTCACTTTGCTGTTCTCTTCAAGGCACCATTCACCTCTTTTCCTAAGCAAAGCACAGAAGATTGCATCGCAGAACAGAAAAGGTCAAATTTTCCACATAGGTGGTTTCACCAAAAAAATAGCCTAGTTATTTCTGTCAGGAGACAAAAGTCTATATTCAAGGTCAGAAATAGTTCTCAAATGTCTGTTATCATAAAATTCACATGTATCTATGATAATTTCTAAGCAGAAATGAGATTATGAGCATTTCTCTGAACCTTCTAGTGAACAGGATAAATTCAGATTGATGCTGATATTTGGGAACAGGGAAACATGACTACCACATTCAAAGAGGATTATTTCTTTTGTCAGATAATTCTAAATCCTGTCAGTAAAGATAAGAAGATCAATCCATCTTAACTTTACTACTGTGAATGATCTCCATGGATGTAAACAATCGTCATGTTTTCAGTAGGACGATTCACAAGATTTCCAGTTGCTGACCTGTGCATTTGGATCTTTAAGTCCCAGCTAATTTCATTCTGTGAGGGTATTTCTTTTCTGAAGGTTATGTTGTACAATAACACATTACCAGTTTCAACAGAGGTAATCAGTTAAGTGGTGAAACAAATATATTTTCCTCAGTCCATGAAGTATCAACAAAGTATATATGCATATTAAATACAGCAGTAATTTAAACCTTCCTGGCCTTTCTTCTTGACTAGGTATCTCAAACTGACTGATTTGTAAATGAAATCAAAGCTTGACACATTAGTTCAGGTCCCTCCATTTTATGTTGACAAAGTCTTAAATGATGTCAGTACCTGGAAACAACAAGGGCTGACGTAAACAGTTAAACGTTTTGCCACATTAGCTACTGTCTTAAAGAGTTTAAAGGTTGACACTACTGCTTTCTCCAGCATCTTGGTTACAATCAGTAGTTTGCATCATTCTAGACTTTTTTCCTTAGCCTACCTACATATTGAGAAAGCAGACTTCCATTAAGTCACTTCATTACACACTTATCTGAGGAAAATGATGTAAAATTACTGTACTAACATTGATAAATGGTACAGTTGGACATAAAACTGACTACACGACTCCTATCATTGCTGCAACTAAAGGTTCTAATCCTTCCAAAGTCAGCATTAGCACTTAATCAAATTCAAGATGTAGCCTCACTTGTTTATTAAAAAATAAACACATAAAACTGAGTTTAGTATCAACTTACATTCAACATCAAAAATACTCTGAACGGGATGAAATTAGGACTATTAATTCCTTTGGCCATCAGTTCTGGTAACTGGTCTCAATTAGGTTCTCAATGTATGACAAATGTATTAATACCAGAGAAATGAGTTCTGAGAGACTTTCCTACCACCAAAAATGCTTTCTAGCTTTTTATCAAAATCAAGAAAGAGTATGTTGATCTAGTTATCTTATGCTTAGTATCATTTCTAAAGAACAAATATCTGAAATAGTCTAAAAAAATAATGTCTTTATCTTGACACATCTGTGAGGTGAGCACGTGGAGAATACACCAGCTGATTCTGAATCCTTTCAAACGGCTACCTACACAGGAGTGAAAAGGGATCTGAACAGTTCAAAAAAGACATTTCAGAAATTTGATGCACAAACGACTCAGAATAAAGTTTCATTTCTCTAGAAAAAACAATATAGCTCCTCTCCTCTTTTTTCCTCTGTTTGTATATCAATCCTAACACCCTGACACAGTCACTAGAGGCCTGTTTCAACTACCACTTTAGTACATTTCAATGTAAGCAAATAGAAAAAACAGTAATTATTTTCTACTACCAAGAACTGGTAGCCTGGAAAGACAAAGTAAGAAGAGGATGGAAGGAACAAAAAAAGCATATGAAAAGTGCCTAAGTCAGCATTCCTCAGTATGGGAGTTTCTGAAAGAGGAAGAGGACAGAAGCTCCCACATTTAAGATTCAATAGCCAGTACACAAGCCTATGCAGCTTTTGCAAAATCTTTACAAAATATAAAAAAAGCCAGTTGTCCCAGGGGCTGGCAAACCAAAGGAAACATCTGAACAGCAGACAGAGATAAATGTGTCCCCAAGACACTTAACCTACCTACTTCCTGTAATACTTATATTTAAAACCCAAAAAACCCCACAAAACAGAACAAAACCCTAAAAACTAAAAAACAAACACAAAACTAAGAAAAACAAATGACAAAGATTGGGGAAATTTATGCATTCTTCCTTAACAATGTAGAACATCAGTGTTGGTTGTCTTAAAACAAGGCCCTTTAGGATACCAGATTTTAGAAATCTCTTAAGAATTTTGGTCAGATAAGACAGGAAATTATTTTAATGACATTAAATAACTTTTTCAATATTAAATAATATTCAAACAATTTGAATTGAGTGTCAGTTCTTGAACTGGGCTCTGTATGTATTTTTTTTTCTTTTTCCTCTTCACTAAAATTTTGAATTCTACGCCACATAATGAATTAACTTCAAGTTCTGTTTACAGAATCTATTGAATTCTATGCCACATAATGAATTAACTTCAATTGAATTCTATGCCACATAATGAATTAACTTCACATTCTGTTTCCATACATTTCCTGAGATCGAAATTGCACAAGAGGAAACATTCCATCTGCATTTGACCTATGGCATGTTATGATAAAGGTGTTAGTCAAAGGAAACTAACGTTTTAAATTCATCTAACATTGTTCAAAGTTTCAAAGATTAGGAATTCATGGAAATCCCTGCTATATGTGAAAATAAAACTTAAAATTCACCTGAAATAATTTATTATTTATAATTAATAATTATAATGTATATTTATAGTTTAAAATTCACCTGAAATAATATAAGCAGACACCACTTATTTGTGTCTAAAATAGAAGCACACACTCGTATGAGGTTTCAAAGACACTGTATGACAGGACCAATGCAGGTCTTGTTGAAATTGAAGGACTGCAGAGTGTGTGGATATTTACATTTTCAGTGTTCCCAAATGGCATAGCTATGTAATGTTCATATCAGTGATGTCATCAAAAAAACACACATGAACTTTAAAAGCAGTTATATTTTCAAAACTTACTACATTTTTTAAATTAAATACTCTTGAAACTTATTCAATGAAGCATTCCCATATCCTAGAAGTGTCTAAAGCCATACTTTTGCCTAAAACTCACCGAAATGGAGTTAGGTTTAGAATCCTCTTTTACAGGTGGAGACCATGCTATCTTTGCAAGCAGTGTTGTTATTTGTATTTACAGCATAACTGCACACATTCACGTGCACAACTTGCAGTGCAATTTTTATCACAGATTTATAGAATCACAGAAAGTTAGGGGTCGTAAGGGATCTCGAAAGATCATCTAGTCCAACCCCTGCCTACCAGAGCAGGATCACTTAGACTAGACCACACAGGAATGCATCCAGGAGGGTTTTGAATGTCTCCAGAGAAGATGGCTCCACAACCTCTCTGGGCAGGCTCCTCCAATGTTCTGTCAACCTCACAGTGAAAAAGCTTTTCCTTAAGCTCATGTGGAACCTCCTATGCTCCAGCTTGCAGGACTGCTTGCAGGTCTTTCGCTCCCTTTTTTGATTTCCTACCCACTGGGAGGCTCTGAGCTTAAGCTGGGAAGAAGCAGTAATCCTTCAATGGTAACCAATTATTGTGGGCCCCTCTACCTCCTATATGGCTGGAAGGCCTATCTGGCCATGGTAAGACCTCTGGTACAGCTGCCCATCATTCACGTCCCCGTTAGACTGGCCACCTTCCAGCAGGGCCTCATATTTATATCTTACAGGCAAATGGGAAGGTGAGGTGGGCAAGGAGACAACTCCTGTTCTGCCATGGACATGAACTTGTCTCCACTCACCCCCTCTATGTGGGTTTCTGTCCTCCACCTGACAGGGGCAGGATACAGAAGTCCCTTGATCCTCCATTCTGTCTGGTGGGTGCTTCCATTTCCATTGCACGGAGGGCAGAGTTTTGCTCCACCAGTCTATCTGCCTCTCACACTCCCTTATAGTGCTCAGCATTTCAACCTGCTCATTCAGCTCAGCACTAGACTGAGCAGATCATCTACCTGCTCACAGCAAACACAGGTGTTTTCTTCTGCAGCCTGCTACTGCAAGTGAAAGGCTTTGGCATGCCCTGAAGCTAGGGGCCTGGTTTGGGGGTTCCCTGCCCCCCCACACTATGAAAATCCCCCAGGCTAGACTCAGCCAGCTGGAAGTTAAGGACTGAAGCTCTTATTTACAGCTCAGCACAATGTACAAGCAGAGATACACACAATACACATGAATAGTTACAGAGATAGACAAGTTAAAGGTAATACAGAAACACAATCCCCCTCCCAGAAATCAGAGTCCTCAGGAGGGGCTCCCAACCACCCTTCCACCTTCTTCCCACCCCTCTGCCTTACCCCAGGGTCTGGTTTATGTGCAAGGTGAGTTTGGAGGATGGGCCAGGGGGGTTAGAAGCAGAGTGGTTAGTTAGCAGAGAGGCCAGCAGACCAAACCCGCAGCTAGAGAGCAAGACTCTCTGTGTGTCTTATCCATGTTTGTGTTCTTATTCTTACCCATCTCAGCAAGCCTATGAGTGAAGTAGACATCACCACTGTTTGCTTTTCACAACCTATAATACAATTTTCTCCATTAAAATATTCCAATTAGCCTCAAACCAGCACACCTGGACATCCAGCTGTTTACATGGGACCACTGTCTGGGTACTCACACTCCTTTTGCATTTGCCCCAGTTGCAACCATAGCTGTTCCTGTCCATGTGAGTAACCCTGCAAACTGCTGCAGCATGCCCTCATAGCTCCCCCACACTCCCTCGTGTTTGACCTTGTTTGGTGTGTTTAAATAGTCTGTTGAGGCTGTGGCTCTGTCCATGCCCCACCTGCCTCTCTCCTGAGAGTGGCTGGCTTGATGGCATGGGGCTACTGTGCTCACCACAGGTATGCCAGCTTCAGGAAAAAAATATTCCCCATGCACCAATCTCTGCAGCTTTGCCAAAGTGCCCCGGGAATGGTTCAGTTCTGGAGGATTGTGTGAGCTGACCTTTAGAGGGAGTTTACATAGCCTGCTGAAGCTGCAGCTCTGCTCACACCTCTTGCCTCCAGGGAAGGTGAATCTACCACCTCCCTGGGCAGCCTATTCCAATGCCAGATCAGTCCTTTCATAAATAGAATCTTCCTAATATCCAATCTAAACCTCCCCTGGTGCAACTTGAGGCCATTTTCTCTCATCCTATTGTTAGTTACTCTTGAGAAGAGACCAAGAGCCAACTGCCAAAGCAACACCCACTGCTCAGCCTCCTCCAGACGAAACGATCCCAGTTTCTTTTCACTTGTATTGTTTTTGAGATATGGACTCATTGCTTCAGTTTCCTTTGGTTCCATTCAAACATGAAGAAATTCTGGTTATTTTAGTTGCTTTTTACATACATTTTACTTGATGGTGACCTGAGTGCAGTTGAATTTGTCTGAGTTTATTCATTTAATGCTGAATCCAGCTTTAGAAGTTAGAACAGAAATGGACAGTAAAGTAAATGTTCTTAAAATTCTATACACAGCTGCACAGCTGAAAGGACAGTGATAGAAAACTGACAGAGTAAAGCAATGTGTGTGCTTCAGAGTGAACTTACCTATGCCAACTGATTTCAGGTGGAGGTGATCCAGTGGCTCTGCAAAACAAAGTTAATGCCTCTCCTCGATCTGCAGTGGCATTAAAGGTTTTCTGTAGCAGGGTAATTGCAGGGGGAACTGAAAAAGAAAACATTATGCCCCATTAATGGAATAAATGAGTTAGTTTTTCTGTTTCTAGATACATTTAAAGGACAGGATAGGATCCTTTGCTAATTTTGAATTTATGGTCACACTTAGAGACTAAGTTGCAGTATCATTCACTATTACTAGTATTTCTTCTCTTAAAGACAAGATTTTTAGTATCAGGATATTTATAACCCTTTTTTTTTTCAGTAGAAAAATAAAAATAATTACAAATACTTTCTCACCAGTTCTTCAATTTTGCTACAGAACTCACAGAACAGTGACTGAAGCTACATTGAGCATGGTAAGACACAACAGAGTTATCATGGGCACTATTTTCATTATTTCAAATGAAAAGGTATCTTTAGCCTTTTTCCTCATGGGTCAAGCTGAACATTTGCTGCTGTTACTCAAAACCATCCTGCCTCATGCTAGCTTCAAAATGGAAGTGCTGTCTGGAGCAAAGTATTATGGGACTTGAAGTTCAGGTTGTAACAGGAGAGCCTTCCTGTTCCAGTTGATGCATTTGCATTCCAGGTTTTGGGTGTTGGCTTTCTCCTGCTGGCATGGCAGCAGACAGGGAGGGATGGAGGAGTAGCTCCCTGGCTTGTTTTTTTTAGCTCACTTGCTTCTGCTTGATGCTGCTTTCTGCTGTGCTTTTTCTGAAAACAGGCTAAGGTAATTGTGCATCGTTTTCTTATTATTACTCACCAAACTCCTATTTATTTCAGCTCTTTATCTCAGCCCAGAGGGTTGGGGTGTTTTGTGTGTGTGTGTTACTTTTCCCTCACTTCTGTGTTGGGGGAAACAGACAAATTAACTCGTTACAGTCTGTTAACCTGTTACACATTTGACTATAGAGCTTTTTACTGAAGTCCTGCATATTTCCTGGGCAGGAGTATCACCAGCTGCAAAAGGAGAATTGTGAGAGAAACCAATGAATACAATCTACTTTTGGAAACTGTATTTCTAAAACTAGTAATCATGTTCTGAGAGGGAGCAACAAATCTTGTCTGTTCTTGACGGGATATAGTTATTACTAAGACTGTACCTGCATGGTTAAGTAGGGAGCTGCTGAACAAAATCAAGTGGAAGAAGAAAGTCCACACATCATGGAAGGGGGGACTGGCCACCTGGNGACAAGAAGGTCACTGGGAGCAGTAAGGATGGTTTGACAAAGGGGAAGTCATGTTTGACCAACCTGATAACCTTCTATGAGGATGTAACCAAGTGGAGAGATGATGGAAGAGCAGTGGATGTGCTTGACCTTGATTTCAGTAAAGCATCTGACACTGTCTCCTACAGCATCTTCATAGCTAAACTGAGGAGGTGTGGTCTGGGTGATGGAGTAGTGAGGTGGATTTGGAACTGGTTAAAGGGAAGAAGTCAGAGAGTTGTGGTCAATGGAACAGAGTCTAGCTGTAACTAGTGGAGTTGCCCAGGGGGCAGTACTGGGACCAGTATTATTCAATGTATTCATTAATGACCTGGATGAGGGCAGGGAGTGCACTGTCAGCAAGTTTGCTGATGACACCAAGCTGGGTGAGTGGCTGATACACCAGAAGGCTGTGCTGCCATTCAGAGAGATTTAGACAGGCTGAGAGCTGGGAAGGGAGAAATTGAATGAAGTTCAACAGAGGCAAGTGTGGAGTCGTGCACCTGGGAAAGAACAACCCCATGGATCAGTATAGGGTGGGGATTGAGCTGCTGCAGAGCAGTGAAGGGGAGAAGGACTTGGGAGTCCTGGTGGATGGCCATGAGCCAGCAGTGTGCTCTGGTGGCCAGGAGGGCCAGTGCCATTCTGGGGTGTATTATAGAAGGGCTGTGGTTAGTAGGTCAAGGGAGGTTCTCCTGCCCCTCTACTCTGACCTGGTGTGGCCTCATCTGGAGTATTGTGTCCAGTTCTGGGCCCCCCAGCTCAAGAAGGTCAGGAGATGCTTGAGAGAGTCCAGCTCAGAGCCACAAAAATGGTAAGGAAGTTGAACACCTTCCTTATGAGGAGAAACTGAGGGAGCTGGGGCTTGTTAGCTTGGAGAGAAGATGACTAAGGGCTGACCTCATTCATGTTTACAAACATGTAAGGGGTGAGTGCCAGGAGGCTGGAGCCAGCCTCTTCTTGCTGATGCCCAGTGACAGGACGAGGGGCAGAGGGTGGAAGTTGAGGCATAGGAGGTTCCATGTGAACCTGAGGAAGATTTTTTTCACTGTGAGAGTGACAGAGCACTGGAACAGGCTGCCCAGGGGGGTTATGGAGTCTCCTGCTCTGGAGATACTCAAGAACCTTCTGGATGCATTTCAGTGTGATCTGCTCTAGGTGATCCTGCTCTGGCAGCAGGGGCAGGACCAGATGATCTTTCAAGGTTCCTTCCAGCCCCTGACATTCTATGATTGTAACAGTTTGCAGAGAAATTCTACCCAGTAGAAAAAATAGCAATGATATTTAAGACAGAACAATTCGCAGGCTGATACTTAACATCTCTGTTCATACAGCAAGTTTTAAGACAGTTGTCGTCAGTCTACACTTTTTAACTATCCAGATAAACAAACAAAATAATAACAGGAGGAAAAGAGCAATAAGGAAGAGAAAAGAAGATTAGAGCTTCACAAAATATAAGTCTCTGCTAGAAAGAATATTCTGTCATCAGAGTGACTCAGGGTTATCTTTTTCAGCTTTAACTTTCCCTAAAGAAAAGAAGAAACAGGCACCCTCCAATGAACTTGCTTTCGCCTTGCATTACACTGCCAGAGAATTTTCGCACAAACTTTGAGAATCAAACTCTGTTGCTCTGCACCAAGCATTTTAAGTTTAGTATTCTACTTCAGAAGCCTTTCCAGCTTGTGAACCTTAAACATATCAAATTACTATAAAGTGATTTACCAGAATTATCAATGATCAGCAATAAATGTTGTTATGTACTTTCATACTTCTTTACGGTGTGCTGAAATATGTGTTTCACAGATCACTTCTTTCTTATCTGAAATTGCACAGGCCATTACTCAGCATACAAAACCCCTCTGCTGTGAACAGCAGTTTATCAATCTTCCATGTAAATATGTCACTTAAATGGCATTTAATACATTTTAGCCATTTTGCAGTGCATTCTACTGTCTAGAGCTGACAGGACAAAGAGCAATGGGTTTAAACTGGCAGAGGGGAGACTGAAACTGGATGTTAGGAAGAAGTTCTTTGCAGTGAGGGTGGTGTCCTGTCATTCCAAGACCTTGTCAATAGTCCCTCCCCAGCCTTCCTGGAGCCCCCTTCAGATCCTGGAAGGCTACTCTAAGGTCTCCTGGAAGCCTTCTCTTCTCCAGGCTGCAGAGCCCCAACTCTCTCAGCCTGTCCTCATAGCAGAGCTGCTGCAGCCCTCTCAGCATCTTCGTGGCCTCCTCTGGACCCACTCCAACACTTCCATGTCCTTCCTGTGCTGGGGGCTCCAGAACTGCACACAGGACTGCAGGTGGGGTCTGAGGAGAGCAGAGCAAAGGGGCAAAATCCCCTCCCTTGCCCTGCTGCCCACACTGCTCTTGATGCAGCCCAGCACTAAGTTGCTGTCTGGGCTGCACTCACACTGCAGCCTCATCTTGAGCTTTTCATCACCCCAGACCCCCAGGGCCTGTTCCTCAGGGCTGCTCTCAGCCATTCCCCACCCAGCCTGGAGTTGTGCTTGGGATTGTGCCTACCCAGGTGCAGGACCTTACACTTGGCCTTGTTGAATGTCATGAGGTTGGCCTGGGCACAGCTCTGCAGCCTGTCCAGGTCCCTCTGGATGGATCCCTGCCCTCTAGCAAGTCGACTGTGCCACACAGCTTGGTGCCATCTGCACACTTGCTGAGGCTGCACTGATTCCTCTGTCCATGGCACTGACAAAGATGTCAAACAGCACTGGTGCCAGCACTGACCCCTGAGGGAGCCACTTGGCACTGGTCTGCAGGTGGACATTGTGCCCTTGATCACCACTCTCTGTGTGCCACCATCCAGCCAATTCCTTACCCAGCAGTGCTCCACACATCCAGTCCATGTTTTTCCAGCTTGGTGCCCAGGATGCCATGTGGGACAGAGTCAAATGCCTTACTCAGGTCCAGGTAGATGCCATCAGTTGCCCTTCCCTTGTCCACTGTCGCTGTGACTTCATCATAAAAAGCCACCAAATTTGTCAGGCAAGATCTGCCCTTGGTGCAGCCATTGCTGGGTACCACCAATCACCTCTGCTTTGTTTTCCATTTGCCTTAGCAGAGCTTTCAGCAGGATCTGCTCCATGATCTTGCCAGGCACAGAGGTGAGGCTGACTGCTCTGTAGTTCCCAGGGTCATCCTTTTTTCCCTTCTTGCAGATGGGTGTTATGTTTGCCCTTCTGCAGTCAGCAGGAACTTCACCACTCTGCCATGACCTTTCAAATATGATGCACAGTGGTTTGGCAACTTCATCTGCCAGTTCCCTCAGGACCCGTGGGCGGATCTCATCAGGCCCCATGGACTTGTGCACGTTCAAATTCCTTAGGAGCTCTCAAACAGGATCTTCTACTATAGTAGGCAGATCTGCCTGCTCCCAGTCCTTACCCTCTGGAGCTTGGACATTGTGGTTGGAGCCCTTGCCATTGAAGACTGAGGCAAAGAAGTCATTGAGCATCTCAGTGCAGTAATAGGATGCAAAATGTCACTTTTCAGAATATTTGTTATATAGTTTAGTCCTCATTAAACGTTACAAACCTGTTACAATGCTAATCTTAATAAAAGATAACTGTAAGTCAGGACAGCTAACAAAATATGTAAGTGCAGTAAAGTACCTATGAATAACAAAGTGTGTCTTTTTAACAGCAAATGACAAAACACTGGTAAATACAAAATGAACCAAACATTATCATCTGAAACTCAAGTCTTGGAGCGGTTGCCAATACTCTGTGAATAGATTTTATGAAACATGATGAATTCCATCTATATAATACAGATAAAAGATTTTTTTAAAAAAGAGAAGCAATTACATTTATGGGAAAATAATAAACAGACATGACAGCTGCATTAAACAGTTTAATCAGGACAGTTAAAAGCTGATGTATTTTAAAACAGGCTGTGATAATCAAGTAATGGAAGAAATCAATTCAACAACTTTTACTCCTTACCATTCACAATAACAATTATGTCCCGAAAGTCAATTTCTCCTCTGGCTTCCACTCTTCCTTCACATCTGTACACTCCTTCATCGCTTTTATTGATGTTAAGAATTTGGAGATTATTGTTCGCTAGTATTGCAAATCGATCTGAAAAGGCAAGGAAGAGATTAAGTGCTGTTAATAAAACAACATCGGCAATGTTAACTTGAACTAGCAATATTTATTCCCTTTCTCTGTACAATTAGAATGCTCACTGACAAAACATTTGTTGAGTTTCAAGTGAAATGTACTAGGTTTGCATGGCAAGATTTTGGTCGCAGCGGGGCTACAGGAATGGCTTCGGTGACTCAAGAAACTCCCGTCACATCCAATAGAGGAAAAGGGAGTAGGGTAGGGAAGGTGTTCTCAAGATCTGAATTTATTTCTCATCATCCTTCTCTGACTTGATTAGTAATAAATTGAGTTCTCCCCAAGTCGAGTTTGTTTTGACAGATGAGGGTAACTGCTGAGCGATCTCCCTGTCCACACATCAACCCACAAGTCTTCTGTTTTATTGTCCCTCTCCTGTCCAGATGTGTGTGGTAGAGTGGCTTTGGAGGGCACCTGGTATCCAGCTAGGGTGAACCCACCGAACACACAGAGAAGTAAGTCAAAGTGTGGCTGGGTAGGCACCTGGAAACTGGCCAAGGTCAACCCACCATGACTAGTCAATATGAGTGCACTCTTGAGAACAATGTGTTCCTGTAGTTCACTGTATGTGTTTTTTTTAAGAATTTGCATGTTTTTTGTTGTTCTGTTTCTCTTTCTCTTGGAACTAGCATCATGCTTTCAGTATGGGAAAGCTTTCAGTTCTAACGAGAAACCAAGCACCATCACTTTGCTGTCCTTTTTGATTCTGCTAGATTTTTAAAGCACACTAGATTTCCCACAACACTGATATTCCAGAAGAGCAATAAACAACACTTGGTAGGAACTCTCATGCAGTTATACAGCTAAAAGTCTATTCATAGAACATATGGACATACATACTTAAAAATAAAACAGCTTTCTATGCTGTGTGAGTCCTGTTCCACTACCAAGAACTCTGTCAGAAAATGAAGACAGAAATTAAAAAAAAAACCTTCACCTGATATATGTTTAGAGGACATCAATATCCTTAACACGTTCATGCTCATTATGTCTACTTTATTAAAGTCATGCTTGAACATTAATGCCATTTCACATGCAAATCATATCATCTTTTTCTTTCCTGTCACCACACAATTCCCAGAGAGCTGGGCTTCAAAATATTTTGAAAAGGTGAGACCCAGCCCTTCTTTAAGCATTGGCACTTTTTCTTTTCCTTTGTTTTGTTAGCATAAATATTTAATGTGTGCGATGAATGAGAGGAGTGGAGATCATCTTTGTTTGTGAAAACACTGAAAAAATGTGGGTACAATTAGTGTCGTGGTAGGCCCAAGCAGGCCAAAAGAGGCTTATCCATGTCCTGGCTTGCCCAGACATGTTTTTCTGCTCTCTCTTGTTCTGTTTTGGGAAGAAGCAACTGCGGGAAAGAGGACAAAGAACCTGGAGCCACTGAGTCTGAGGACTGTGGCTTGCCCAGACTTGTTTTGCATCCTGTGGTAAACAAGGTACACAGGGTTGCCTTGTGCAAGGCTGTGCTCTGCCCAAATTTGGGTAAAGCAAGCCTATGGCTTCACCTAATATGCTCAAGCTTGGCTAACTGCCATTCTGATTGGCTGTTCTGTGTCCAAAGGCAGATTAGTCTCGGGCTGTAGGGATAAAAGGAGATGAGCAGGGAGCACAAGGTGTGCTCTGCCATTTTATCTGCTCTCTGCCATTGCATCCATGCTTGCTTATTGCTTATTGTATCCTGAACTGCCTGGAAACTGCCTGCCAAGAGCTTACCAGGAACAGGCTCTAAATGCCTGCAGGCACTCAGCCTGCACAGCCAGCCTGACATTGTGCCAAGCCTGCACATGGCATTGCATCCTGCCTGCCCCTCTGCAAGGCTGCTGCTGAATGGGGAGTCAAGAGGAACCAGGTCAGAGCCTGTACCAGACTCCAGCTGCCTGAGAGCCTGGGAAGACTCCAAAGCCTCTAACAGTTTTGAGACCACTGACAGCAACCCCTCCATGTGCTTTGGGTACTGTCTGATAATATTGTGTGAGTAAATATTTAAAGTGATTACTCTTGTGATCACTAATTGCCTTCTGCCATAAGCAGAAAGGAGCTTCCTGCGTCCATCCAGTGGCTAAGCAGGGTAATGAACCACAAGTGGTGTAGTGACTGCAAGAACCTTCTCTGCCAGTAAAATGTTTGCCTTTGCTGGGTATCTCTTACAGTGTTCCAGTTTTGCCTGTTCCCTGTGCATATAAATTTCCAAACCCTACATTTCAAACCTTGTAACTAAGTTTTCTGGCGAGACTTAATGTTAATAAACAATTTCCATAGTTATTAACAATCTCTGCCTGGGTATCAAAATTAATATTGATTATTAATTTTGCATTATTCATAACAATTAGTAACAGAAAAAATTCACTGCAGAATAATACGAAGCAGGACATATTGTCACGAGATAACAGGCAGGTAGGTATAGGTATAACAGAAGAAATTTTGTTTTCCTTTTTTGATCAGTAAGACTGTATGCATACAGACAAAATTAATGCATAGCATGCTAAAAGGATTTTTTTTTTTTTTTGGTAATGGAATGAGAATGGAATGTGTAACTTTTGTTACAAACCATTGCTCTCCACATGTTTTGTCCTCTGGTAGACTTGTGAAAGAATAGATCAAGTCACTGAGAGAATACCACTAGGTATACAATGCTGCTAGTCTAACCCAACAGAAATCAATCATGCATAGATCAGCTGGGTCAACAATTGCACTGAAATCTCCATAGGCAGATCTTGGTGCATTTACATGCACCATGGAACACTCGAGAGGTTCAGAGCAGCAGAATAAACTAGTAAGACTATATGATAGGTAGAGATGGTGAACACATAAAATTCACTGTGTCATTTTAGGGTGGGTTGAATCTGCTGCTGAATATATTCAGTATCATGCTGCTGTCATGTCAGCTGTGAAATGCAAGTGTTGGACGGAGCAAGGTATCATGGGGCTTGCAGTCAGATTCTAACATGAGAGGCCTTCGTTCCAGTTGCTGCTATTGGTTTCTGGGTTTGGGATGATGGTATTTTAAGCTAGGTGGGCTGCAGGTTGTTGGTGGTGGAGGTTGGTGGCTTCTGCTGCTGCTTCTGCATTTTGCTGCACTTTTCATAGAATCAGAATTGTGGAATCATAGAATGGTCTGGGTGGGAAGGGAACTCCAAAGCTCATCTAGTCCAACCCTCTCTGCAGCAAGCAGGGGCATCCTCAGCTAGATCAGACTGCCCAGAGCCTTGCTGAGCCTCACTTTGAATATCTCCAGGGATGGGGCCCCAACCACCTCCCTGGGCAACCTGTTCCAGTGTTCCACTACCCTCACGGTAAAGCAATTATTCCTAACATCCAATCTAAATCTACTCTTCTCTAGTTTGAAGCCATTGCTCCTCATCCTATCACTACAGGCCTTTGTAAGCAGCTCTCTCCATCCTTCTTGTAGGCCCCCTTCAGGTATTGCAAGGCTGCTATTAGGTCACCCTGGAGTCCTCTTTCCCAGGCTGATCAACCCCAGTTCCCTCAGTCTGTCTTCATAGCAGAGGTGCTCCAACCCCCTCATCATTTTTGTGGCTCTCCCTGGACCTGCTCCATCAGGTCCATGTCCTTTCTGCATCGAGGGCTCCAGATCTGTACGCAATACTCTAGGTGAGGTCTCACCAGAGCAAAGTGGCAGAATCACCTCTCTGCATCTGCTGCCCACATATCTTTTGATGCAGCCTAGGATGTAATTGGTGTTTTGGGCTGCAAGCACACAGTCTGCTCATGTCCAGCTTCTTGTCCATCAGCACCACCAAGTCCTATTCCACAGGGCTGCTTTCTATCCCCTCATTCCCTAATCTGTAATGAGAGTCAGGACTGTTCTGGCCCAGGTGCAGAACCCTGCACTTGCTCTTGTTGAACCTCGTGAGGTTCACCTGGGCCCACCTCTCCAGCTTGTCCAGGTCCCTCTGGATGATACCCTGTCCCTCTTGTGTATCCATAGCACCACTCAGCTTGGTGTCATCTGCAACCTTGCTGATGGAGCACTCCATCCCACTGTCCGTATCATTGATAAACATATTAAACAGGACAGGTCCCAGTACAGACTCCTGAGGGACCACTTGTCACTGCTCTCCATTTGGACTTCAAGCCATTGAGCACCACCTTCTGGATGCTTTTGATAACAATAATGAAAACCTTACAATGTTACCAGAAAATTATGCTTTATATATTGCCCTATTAAAATTTAAACAATGTAAGACAAGAGTTTTAAAGGTCACTGTTCACCTAGGTTTGTTATGTTTGGGGTTTTTTTCATCCTCCAAAAAATGTTGCACAGCTACTTTTTCTTACTTACACCTTTGTTTGCAGAACTCATAAGAGAATATAAATTCTAGGATAACCTAGCAATAGAGAATATAAGGTTTTGGGAACAAATGAAAACTAATTCAGGATGGGGAGAGCCTCTCTCACATACAGCTTTTTCAGCAATAGGGCTACTGCAGAGTAAATAAATCTTTACTTCTGATTTTGTGTGCAGGCCTTCTGGGAGAAGAAATCAGTCTTCTGTAAAGATGGAAAACAGCTACTAGTAATTGATAAGAATTTGCAAAACTGAAACTGTCAAAAATCTGTACTGCAAAAATTCTGCTAGATATAACATGTAAAGCAGTGGAATGGTCAAGAATGTAACAGAAAAAAAGCATGAAACTAAAGCAATGATATTACCTCATGTTTTCCTACTACTCTGCCAGTGCAAGAATGTTTAAAAGAGAAGCTGCTTTCTCATAACCTTCCCTTCTGCCCCCAGACTGAAATATACAGTGTAGGTCTGGATATAAAATTAGTCAGTATTTTAGGATCACCAACAATAATAATTAGTTACTTCTTGTTTAAAATAAGACAGACAAATTTGAAGTTTTCTGATTTTAAATATTGCAAATAGGTTACAGGTACTGATCCTCCATTGGAAATTTTGAAGCTGGAATGCAATATGAAACTTTTGATTTTACAAGGCATAAAAAAAAAAAAAAAAAAAAAATCTTACCTGTAAGACTTTGTGTATACACTTTTTCCACCTGCATTACAAATTCATATAGACACAAACAAAACTCAGAAAGTTCACAATGTTCTATTGTTATATGATTTAAAACTTCCTCTCAAGCATGGCTGGGATCTTATTTGGATACTACTCAAGGCCAGAACATAAGAAAGGTATTCTGTTATTTAAACTAAAGCTGGTTTCTATCATTGCTTCATTTCACATTGTAAGCATTGTGAAAGAAAATGGTTAAAAGTATAAGGTCATGCACTGAAATTTTAAAATTGAGAATTTTTTTAATGTATGATTTTGAAAAAGAAAGCTAACATACTTCAATCTCCTTTGCTAATCCTACAATAGCCAGACTGATTAGAAAAACAAATTAAAAGGTAATAAAAAAATATTGATAAGGTTTTTAAGACAGTTTTACATTTTCAGGCTCTCAGCTGCATCATCGAAAAAGATTTATTGCTAAATTGTCAAATCTTGTGTTGTTTTCAGAGTTCAGTTTAAGTTTTCAAAACCTTCATCTCACCTGTGTTCAATGTTTAATTATACATAGCAAAATTCCAACTTATTTTTTCTAAGAGTAGAAGTTTGCTATTACTTCTCTCTCCCTCAGAAGGGATAGGATTTACTTTCTTGAGCAAATGAGCAGGAGCCTAAGATCGAGTCTAAAAACCCCGAACAAGCTTGTTGGTTTTTTTTCTTTTTCCCTAGGAACAGCTGCACACTTGTCTATGTGATTTCATAAAAGACCAACTATACCTTTATGTTTTCATTCTGAAATAAAAATAATATTTAATTTCAAATAACAAGACCTTAAAGCACAACTTGAATTTTAGTACATACAGAGGTGAAGTCTAATGAGAACATGGACAAGCTGGTTCATCATCAATGTTAGTTGGATTTGAAAGTCCTGTTTTCTATAACAGCAAAGACAAATATTGAGAGAGCACTAAAAAAGAGGTTCAAAAATTTTGAGGGGCTAAATCAAACAAATTCTATATGCCCAATCAGTTGTCTCTTTACAGACTCAGGATTTGCACATGGGGAAGATGAGATCCATCTTCACTTAATCTATTAGCCTAGTTGTTATGGATCTAAGCAGATGAACTCTATATTTGGTGGTAACTCAAAGGGAAAATTACTCACACAAGTAAACTCTTGCAATACTGCAAAAAGCCTGGAATTCTCTGATCTACTCTGCAAGTATATCAAAGTCAGAGTAGTGTTTGGTCAGTTTCACAGCTATGTGTGAACAGCGAAATTTATCTGTGCATGCTTTAACATGTTCAACTTCCACATTCACAGCATTCCAAGAAGAGTTCCTGACAAGGAGCTCTCAGCAGTCTTTCAGTATTTGCACCCTTATGCTAGATCTAGTGAAAATTCCTAGTTGGAGAAAATGGTATGTGAAGGAAACAACCACATATGGATTCTCCATAGACCAGAGAAACTGTTTAAATTCTGCTTAAGCTGAAGGGTTAATCAAAGTCTTCCATTACCATGTGATTAGTCTTCTTTTTACATACTACCCAGTATTAATTAGAACATAAAACTTAAAGAGTTACCAAAATACTAACTGTCAGCATTAGCTGTGACTTCTTCATTCCGATACAACCAGCTGACAATGGGAGCAGGTGAACTGGTAACACGACAAACAACTTCTGCATCTTCCCCCTGCCTGAACTCCTGTGGAGAGATGATGTCTTGGAATGTGAGCTTTTCTGAAAAGGAAGAAACCAGAATATTGTTAAGTGTCTTCCACTTCACTTAATACTAAAATTATATGTGACACCAAATCAGATAAAGATGACTATTAAGCCTTCAAGTTGTGATAATATGTAATTATCATATTATTATAATACAATTTTCCCAGATAAGACTAAAATGGTCCTGGACGTATGACTTCCACTTTGTACAACTGATTTTACAGTAATTTGCATTATGAAAAATCTTTGGTTTCATTCATATAAATTCAGCACACACACTTCTCATTGTTTTCAATGTTCCAGAGCACAGTTTTGAAATTCTAGATTTTCCAGGATTTATATGCTAAGGTTAATAGTCTACTTACTCTCTTGTATGTTTTATTCCTCACAATCATATAGAATCATAGAATGATAGAATGGTAAGGTTGGAAGGGACCTCAAAGATCATCCAGTTCCAACCCCCTGCCATAGGCAGGGACACCTCCCACTAGTACAGGTCACCAAGACACCATTATTCCATAATCTCATAGAAGAGCTAATGCAGAGACTGACTGCCTGACAAAAAGCTCTTGAAAGATTCCTTGCACACAGAAGAAACCAGTCAACATATGTTCTCTAGGATCAAAGACTGCCAATTATATTTCAGAGGACACTTTGCAGAACACGAGTCAGAGATGCAACTCCACCTCTCTACCTTTTTGTATTGAATATGTGCAGGCTCAAATTATCCAGACAGTTCTCACAGCAGAGGGAGCAGACTTTTGCTATACACATCTCTTAGATATTTTTACATGAAATGAAATGTTTGAAGTATGTGATCATATGCAAGTCAGAAGAAAAACTCTCACAGACATTAGTGAGTACTGAACGCCATCCTAGGAGTACAGCGTATTCTGCTTTCTCCTTACAATGCATCACATATGGGAATAATGAAACTTTTCTATCTAAGTTCCCACAGACCTTCACTTTTACTGTGTAGGTGTTCAGGCTGATCTAACCTCAGAAATAGCAAAGTTACCGCATGCAAACATTTCAAAAGATTGCTCAGCAGGCTGCTAATGGAGTGAGTGGCAGTTCTAAGCATACCAGCGAATGCCACAAAGCTTGAAACAGTAGCTTTCAAGGCATCATATCATCACTTGCAACTGCTATCACCATTTTAATGGCTGTCTTTTCAACAGAGCTGTTTAAAATTTATGTCTTCTGTTATCTGACTTATGTGTATCTTTCAGAAGCAGTGCAGTGTGATTCTACTGTGTATTTTCTGTCTCAATTCAATTCCAATTCTGCAAACAACTTTAAAATGAATACTGAAAAACTGCTCTTCAATGAAATTGGAGAATGGCTCAGCTTAAAGGCTGATGGCATATGTCCTACCCTTTTACCAACAAATATCTTACATTATATCATCACTGTGTATTTGTTTAATGTGTTATTTTAAGGTATTTTTGATTGAGCTAAAAAAAAAGTATAACATAAAGTTATTTAACTTTATTTAATTTTTTCTCATATTTCCTGTTTCCAGTGAGAATCATATAGTGCACCTTTGTAAGCTGGCATTCTAAAATATGGAGGAAAAGTCATGTACAATATTACTGTGCTGGTTTGAGGAAAAAAGTGGAAGGGTGGTTGGGAGCCCCTCCTGGG
>WBNM01029380.1:82814-122891 GCA_013399055.1 Ramphastos sulfuratus | reverse complement strand
ACTAGTGGGAGGTGTCCCTGCCTATGGCAGGGGGTTGGAACTGGATGATCCTTGAGGTCCCTTCCAACCTTACCATTCTATGATTCTATGATAAATCTTCATCACACTATCTATTAACTAAACTGTAGGAGACGCAAGTATTTGGGAGATAAAGTTTAGAGCTTTGGAACATATTTGATACCTTTATTTTCTCAACCACAGTGGCCTTTAAAACGTAGCTTTTGATCTGTCAATTGATACAATTTAACTTACGATAAATTTCCAAAACCACAGTAGCTTCCTGAGTTTGTCCTTTAGCATCTGTGGCTTGGCACCGATATATACCAGCGTCTTCTATATCTGCATTGTAAATTGTTAGACGTGATCGGACACCTTCTTTCTGAACAACCACTCTTTGACTAGAAACAATCTTCTCTCCTTGTGGATTGTACCAATCTATGTTGTCAGGCTCACCGATGGCTGCAAACAAACAAACAAAGGAAATCAGTCCAACGTAAGAAGCTCAGGTTGACATTACGCAACACAGATGCTGACCCAACACACAACGCCCAGGCACTACGGAAGAATCGCTACATTATTAGACTTGCGAGAAGGACATGCAAGGCAAAACTGCAGGCAGATGTACACTTGTTGAGACACGGTAACTGGTAGCTCATGGATTCAAAAAGGAAAAAATTAAAATGAAGAAAGAGATAAAGTCTTAAAGGAAATAAACAGGTTGTTCAGAAATTACTGTACAAACAGGTCAAGTGGCCAGCCAATGGAGTTATCAGTTTGGCCAGGCCACGTGTCATTGCCAGCAGAAGATGGCAACTCAGCTAGATCAATGGTCCACACTAGGCAGCTACAAATGCACTTTTTTCCTGACTGATACCTCTCTCACCAGAAAAGACTCTTCGAATAGCTCATTAGGTTGGAGAGGATAATAAAATTTAGACTAGTAGTTTACTTAGCTATTTAGTTAAGACAAGTAAAAATATTTTCACTAAAGAAGTATCCTAGCAGATATAAACTGATACATAAAATTCAACCTGAGTGCTTCAGAATCTGATTAGCAAGGTGAAGACAGTGAAGATCTACTATTCAGTTTCTAATTATGAAGAAGATTCAAAATCCAACAAAAATATACTCTAAGTAAAATAAATGCATACCTGTGCATGTGAAGAACTTGGATTCACCCACACTGAGCTCAACTTTGCTGAGTGAAATTGTAACCTGAAGTAGAGCTGAAAAATATAAAATAGGTTATGAACACATTGTGGGGCATTTAAATTAAAGCATTTATTAGTTCACATTTTCTATTTTCATGGTTTGTCTTTCCTCACAGAATCTATTCAACAAATCTGAAAAGGTTCAACTAAGTATAGTATCTTCTAAATTGGAGCATATGTAGAAGTGGGGAAAACAAACTACAGAGAAGATGCTACAAGGCGGATACTCTGACACCCTAAAACTGAGGGCAAAATTACAGAAAAGAGGGGTAGAAATAAACACAAATATAGAACCAAAAAGTCAGTGAGAATAATGTAACTGCTGACACACAGCATAAACTGATCTAGGGTAAATCATACCTGACCACCCCTACTGCCTCCCAGGATAAAATGAATAGCTTTGTGGATTAGAGAACAGTTGGTGGAAATCAGATAGATTTTAACAAAGCTTTGGACACTGTCTCCCACAATATTTTTGCATTTTGTATAAATCACAAGGGTTTGGTAGCAGAGGATAGTTACAGGTGTGACTTCTGTTGGAGGGAGGTCAGGGGTTGCTTTGTGACAGACACAGCCAGACCCACTTCAGGACACATGGGAGAAGATCCCACCATACTAAGTTAGAATGCTACGATCTGAATGAGTGTACAGCTAGGCTGGTAAACAGATCTGCTCAGAACTAGTTAGGCTTACAGGGCAGTGACTAATGAGCCATTCTCTACATGGAGACCAGTAACAATTGGGGTACTCTATGGTTCTGTCCTGGTATCTGTCCTATCTAACCAATTTATCACTTACATGAAAAGAGGTCATTGACCCAGAGGAAAAAAAAAATCTCCAGGAACACCATACTATTCAATAAAGATAAATGCCAAGTTCTGCACCTGGGAGGGAATAACCTGCAGGGAGTCATACGACCATAAGAGAGGCTGAAGGGAGCTAGGCTTGCTCAACCTGCAGAAGACCAAACTGCAGGGAAACCTAACAGTCACTCACCCATATCTAGATGATTCAGCCAGATCCTTCACAGTTTTGTATGGCACATAGATGAAAGACAAGTTGATACAGGAGAGGTTTATACTGAGTGTAAGGAAACCTTTCATAATGCAGAGAACTGATGTGTACGTTAAGTTTAGAAAATAATGGTTTCAAAAATCTGGGGGTTTGCCATAGCTTGAGCTGTAATAGAACTAATTCTCTGTTCAGTGACTTCATTTTTCATCTCAGTCCCCTTTACGTAACTGCACTTTCTGAAGTTAAACCATGTTTATGCATACAGTATCAGCTTCTAGTAGCAATAGTGCTCAATGTTTCTAGTTAGTACCAAGGACTGGTATGTAGACCAAGGTTACTGCTAAACCTTATGTACTGTGTGGGGGTGCAGAGTAAAAGGCTGTACCTGCAGGCAGGAGCACACAGTTCAGGTGACCCTAAACTGACCAACTAAGTATTCCATTCCATTGCAACATATGTGGTACAAGGGTCAAGTTCTCTTCTCTTCTTCAATGGTCGGCATGAGAAGAGGACTCTATTCATTGCGCATTTAGTCCTAATCCATGAGTTTCTGAATCCAGTTCCCATCTGCCAGTGAGTCTGGTTTGACACTTTGGGCACTTTGCTGCAGCATCAATGGTGATGGTGACTAAGTGGCATCAGGGAGGTTTGGTTCAATATTGTTTTTTGTATATATCTGTACATATTTCACTTTATTGTTACTGTTCTCATTAAAGTGGTTTTAGTTTCCAAATTCATAAGTCTCTCTCCCCCTTATTCCCTTCCTTTTTCCTTTGGGAGAGAAGGGCTAATAAAGAGTGTCTGTTATTTGTTTAGTGAGCAGCCCAGTCCTAAATTGATAGGGTTTCAGTATTGAACTATGGTAATTGTGGTCTATTTAGTGTGTGTGGAAATATTTCATCTTTCTGAAAACCACAATGTAAATTACAGTGTGTACTGAATGTACCAGCCTCACTAGAGGTGACATCTTCCAGGACAGATATCCAACATTATAAACATCTCTAAACTCCAAGAATAACTTTTTGTTGTGACAAATTTTGCCCATATATATGTTAGGACTTCAAAACTTGATAAAAACTCAAAATGGTTTGATTCTCTTAGCAGTAAAAAATAAAGGAAAAATGTATAGAAAAAAATAATTTCAAACATAAATGTGACAAGTGTCATGAAATAGGTTTGCTATTAACTGATGCATTTTCATACAAACAGCCTCAGCAAGCAAGTCAGACCAGATTTGATTTTTTTGTGTAGCAATCATACCAAAAGGAGAACCAAAAACAGGCAAAAGAAGGCTGAAGACTACCTCAGTATCAGTCTGCCAAAATTATTTAACAGAAATAGTTGTTTTACACAAAAAAAAAAAAAGCCTAAACATCAAATATCTGCACAACAGAAAACATTTTTCATGCAATGTCCTGAAATGTGGACAATTTTCATGAGAACATCATCACAACTGAAATTACTGGGTTTTATAATTATTATTAATATTTTGTAGTCTGCCCACTATAAGAAAATACCTAAGAAAAAAAGCCACAGGAGATCCCTAAGAAAACGTTGTGGTGGAAGGTCCAAATTATACCTAAAATAAATATCCAAGACACATCCTAAACACCTGAATAACCACCTTGCCCCCTCCCCCCTCCTCCTTTTCCAGGGTGGAAGAAGCAGGAGCAGACACAAGCCTTGGCACCTCTCAGTCTGCCACAGACACACCAGATTTAGCCTTATTCTGCACCCTGCGTTGCCTTTGGTAAATACAGGTCACGATGCTGGACGTGTGCATCTCCCTTTTTTGGTGAAATAACTTAGGATTGGTTCCAGGGGTGTGTTTATCTGTTGCTATTGGTCAGACACTCAGTCAAAACGCTTAAAACCCGTACCCAGCTTGTTTGCTGCTGCTGCCTTTGTTCCGTCCGCTACCTGTGTGCCTTGCTTTGCCCCGCGCCTAGCTGGGGTCTTGCCTGCCCCACGCACGGCAGAGCTGACCCTGCCTGTCTGCCGCACTGAGCCCAGGGACTGAAACAGCTTCTGGAGCTGGGGTACAGCTGCCTGCCCGAGCTCAGCCCAGCACCAGTCCCTTTGACTCTGGCCCAATTGCGACACCAGGACCTGCCGGCCCCGCTCCAGCCCCAGCGCAGACTCCTTTGCTGTGCACCGCAGCCGATCGGACTGCTCCAGCCCCTGAACCTGGACCCTGCTTCGCTCAGGGGCTGCCCGCTCCGATGGCCTCCTGAGAGCCACGGAGGGTTTGCCTTGCGTCCGTGGATCTCCTCAGCCAACCTGCTCCATTGGAGCTAGGCAAGCAGCACAACCCCACCGCACCACCACCACGGGGAAGGACACTACCTGGCTGTGGCTATATTTTTTCCTCATTTATGCTTCTACAGATATTTTTGGATGATAAATACTGAGACTCTGACCAGTGAGTAAACTAACTCTCTGTTCTGAAGTTCGTGACAGTTCATGTTTAACCTTTAAGCAGCAGTTTGTGCTGCAGGACTGTTTTAAATTTTATAAAACCTTTCCTAAAATCATTTAAATTAATCTGATTAAATATATACATGCTGCAAAAATAGTTTTACCAACCACATAACAGAATCTGTGTGTTAACTGTAAATGGGTTTGGGAAATTTTTCGATATATATATTTAATAAAATATTTAATAATTTTGTATCGGCCTCATTACAATTCACCTCTAACCCAGATTAAACCCCCTCCTTAACACACAAACTATTGCAGGTAAAAATAAGTATCTGTGTGTACTCTGCTATCAGGAAAACTTAGCAGTCCACTGAGACCTTTCGGTAAAAGGCAGTACTGTCTAGAGGTCAGGAAGAAACTGAAGTGGACTATAAAAATGTTGAATCTAGCACCACAGCAGATACTTTAGTACCATTCTTCTTACAGTAGCAACAAAAACAGCAAAGGCTCTTTTAGGACACATAGACAGCACTGACAGAAAAAGAGATTGATGAGCTCATTCTCATCTAAGGTTTTTAGGTCTGATACATGAGAAGGAAAGGGCAAGCTTAAGTGTAGGAAAGGAAGTTAAGTTCAAATTTTTGTTTTTGTTGTAATAAGCATCAGGGAGTAATGAATCATCCATGCGTCTACTCAGAGCCTCACTTCTTTATTTACGTGTCAGGACAAGATTCACTTATCGTTGATATATAGCTCCTAGTTGGAAACAAAGGTACCAACACAATCATAGGTTGGGCAATTCTGAGACATCAGAACTTGGCCGGTTTTTCTTTGGAATCAGACACAGTTTTTACATCCTGTGCCACCATTTGTTTGGTACTCTATTTTTTTTACAAAGTTTGTAGTGCGGTAGAGTTGCTTCAGAAATATATATGCTAGCATTTTCCACAGTATTGTTTCGAGGGCAATTTCATTGCTCAGTTCCAGTACCTGTGTGCTAGTTTGAAACTAACTGGAATATTTTAATAGAGAAAATTATATTATAGGCTGTAAAAGGAAAACAATGGTGATGTCCACTCACAGGCTTGCTGAGATGAGTTAAGTGCTCAAAACATAGATGACACAGTCTGTCGGTCTTTCTCTGGGAGCTCGTGGGTCCTCTCCTCTCTGCTGACTAATCTAACCAACCACTTTCCTTCTAACCTCCCTGGCCTATCCTCCAAACTCACCTTGTGCGGAAGCCAAACTGTGGGGTAAGGTATAGGGGTGGGGAGAAGGTGGAAGGGTGGTTGGAAGCCCCTCCTGGGTGTCTCTGTATTACCTTTAACTTGTATATTTCTGTAAACATTCCTGTATATTGTGTTTATATCTACTTGTATATTGTGCTAAGCTGTAAATAGAGCTTCAGTCCTTAACTTCCAGCTGGCTGAGGCTAGTCTGGGGGATTTTTACAAAGTGTGGGGGGCAGGGAACTCCCAAACCATCACAAACTGTATGAACTGATGTTGAACTATGTAAATACAATAGATGAAGTAATAAATGTCAGATAGAATGTAAGAAATGGCCCAACAAGAGGTAAAAAGTAAAGACAGAATATTTTTTCCTTCATTGATGAAACAGATATTTGACGAATGGAGTTTTGGCAAAGGGTCAAACTCCATTTAAAATTCTTAGCACAACTGCAATCATGAATTCTGTGGAGACAGGTCAAGCATATGGGTTTAAAGTGGCAGAGGGGAGATTGAAAGTGGATGTTAGGAAGAAGTTGTTTGCAGTGAGGGTGGTGAGACACTGGCACAGGTTGCCCAGGGAGGTTGTGGCTGCTCCCTCCCTGGAGGTGTTCAAGGCCAGGTTGGAGGAGGCCTTGAGTGAGCTGTACTAGTGGGAGGTGTCCCTGCCTATGGCAGGGGCTTGGAACTACATGATCCTTGAGGTCCCTTCCAACTTTATCATTCTATCATTCTGTGATCTCTGAAACCAAAAGGAAATACTATTTTCTACATATGGTAATTTATTATTATGAAATAAAAAAAATATAAGGCCATCTGTCCAATATGTCCAGCCTCATCTAGCTCTGCTTCATGTAAATAGAAAAATACTGCTTTATGCAAACTACAATGAAAAATATTGCCCAACTGGTTAGTAATCTGTGCTTATTAGGCAGTCAGGCAAATAATTCAGTGTTAAGGTAGGAGAAGGTTCACTCATGATTTTAAGTAAAATATTGCAAAGAGACAGCACATCTAGAAAGTTTTTTCTTACTTCCAAATTTATCTTAGGAAGAAATATGTAGATGCATAAGCTCTGTGAAAATGGCATGCAAAATACACACAATTTAAGTTACTGCTGTGTGCTGACAGCTAATGAATTAATATAAAGGGGAGTTGTTTGTATCCGACTGCTCTGAAGTTCTTAGAATATAGAGGTAAATGCATATTTTATGAAGTCAGCGATGATGTTCCAAAAAATGAAGTAAGTACAGGCTGTGTCTCTGTTAAACCAAGCCCAGAAATGAATAGTAGATTTTTGATAGATTTGAAAAAGTACTGCCTGTTTCCAAGAATATTAAAATATTAAAAAATAAAATATTTTTAAAAAACAAAACAAAACAAAAAAATCCCAACCACAGTATCACAGTATAGCAAGGTTGGAAGAGAGCTCAAAGATCATCAAGTCCAACCCACTACCACAGACCTCAAGACTAGACCATGGCATCAAGTGCCACGTCCAACCAAACCAGCCACAAAAACACAGGGGGAAAAAACCATATACAAACAAAGAAACAAAAAGACCCACACAACGAAGCCAACCAAACTAAGGAAAAATCCCTAAGATCTAGAAGATCTCTTCAGACAGAACACTGAATTATGGTTGTTTCTACAAAAAGCCAAGTCAGGGCTTTGCTGAGTCTTCAGGACATAGGTAATTTCACAGCAAAAATTCTCAGGATTAACACCAGGTGATACAACCAATCTCTTTCTGACCATCGTAATTATAAAAGAATTATTGTCAGCTGCATTATACTAAGAGGATTTTGCTGAAATTATTCCTTAATGGGTTTAAAAATCACTTACGAAGACAAGTAAGAATAGTAATGAGGTCTATTTGTTCCATTCAATATGTAGACAGATGACTCTCTTCATAAGATTTAATATTCAGTAGACTAATTAATTTCAGTTCCATTTGCAATGGTAACCTTTCGCATTTCAGAACTAGCATCAGAAAGCTGTCACAGCTCTTCAAACACAAATGAGAACCTCACGCAACTGTGAAGTGTCACCACAGTTTACAAAAAGTACCAAGTGACTCAGATATGTACTTCCATTGTCAACAAGCAACATATGAAAACATGTTAAATATGCATACTATACAGATATTTATTTACAACACATGTATAAGATACTAAAAAGGAAAATGTAAGAATATTTTCATAAAATCTGAAAAAATACTGGGTAAATCTCTGCTCCAACTAGTAATTCCATCCAGCAATTTCCCAATAATTCCATTTCTTAAAAAAATACCCAAACACTTCAGAATCCTGAAAAGCTTCCCTGTTTGCATTGAGAAGTATGACACTAAGCAGATATGAAAAAGCAAAAAACTACTGTATTCTATCCTGATTTCAACTATGTACATTTGGTTCAATGTAGTTGAATAGTTTCATGCTACATAAATAGATCTGAATTAATTTTAAAATTTACTTTTGAGAAATGAGATGGCAGTGTTAAGCTGTGGAGTGGTCTTTCTAAGTCTGCTGATGACACAAATCCACTGAAAAAGAGAGGGCAATGTCAACAGAGTTAAAAGGAAAGGACATAGCTACCAAGACAGAAGGTGGCAGAGCATGAACTCAGCATGGAACTAAAGAGAGGAGTAATAGCTACAGAAGCTCATTTGGATAGCTTTGACGGTGACTTCTAAGAAAAAAAAAAGAAAGTAAGGAAGCAAACTGCAATATCTGACAGAGAACTGCATTCTTTTTGAAGGTCCTAATTTTGATTAGCTTGTGTTCTCTGACAACAGCTATACTCTAGGCTTTTGGTATGCTTTGACTTCATGCAGTAAGTAAACTTGTCTGTAAAATGTGGTTTTTCTTTCAGTAAATGATTACTGTAAGAATCATTTACTGAATGATGTATTAAATACTGAATCAGTATTAAATACTGATGTATTTAATCTTTAATATGTTTTCTAAAACCTTAGCTTTGTTATTCTTTAGCATCAACATCTTTATCAACCATCTGGATGAGGGCACTGAGTGTACCCTCAGCAAGTTTGCTAATGATTCAAAACTGGGGGTGGGGGTGGCTGCCAGCCCATCAGGTTATGCTGCCATCCGACAAGATCTGGACAGGCTGGAATGCTGGACAAAGGCAAACCACATGAAATGAATAAGGACAAGAGCAGGGCCCTCCATCTGGGGAGGAACAACAAGCACCAGTACAGCTGCTGGAAAGCAACTCTGTGAAGAAAGACCTTGAAGTCCTGGTGGGCAGCAACTTCTGCATGGGCCAGCAATGTGCCCTTGTGGCCAAGACAGCCAATGGCACCCTGGGGTGCATCAGAAGTATGTCCAGCAGGTCTAAGGAGGTTCTTCTCCCCCTCTGCTCTGCCCTGGTGAGACCACACCTGGAATACTGTGTCCAGTTTTGGGCTCCTCAGTTCAAGAGAGACAAGGACCTGCTAGAAAGAGTCCAGCAGAGAGACAAGAGGATGACTGGGGGACTTGAGCATCTCCCCTATGAATGAGAGACTGAGAGACCTGGGGCTGTTTAGTTTGGAGAAGAGAAGACTGAGAGGAGATCTAATCAATGTGTACAAATATCTGAGATGTGGGTGTCAGGTGGATGGAGCCAATCTCTTTTCACTGGTCAGCAGCAATAAGACAAGGAACAGTGGCTGCAAATTGGAACATGGAAGATTTCACCTCAACATGAGCAGAAACTTCTTTACAGTGAGGGTGATGGAGCACTGGAACAGGCTGCCCAGAGAGGTTGTGGAGTCACCTTCTCTGGAGATGTTCAAAACCTGCCTGGATGTGTTCCTGTGCAAACTATCCTAGGGGAATCCTGCCTTGGTAGAGAGATTGGACTCAATTGTTGAACCTCTAAAGTTCTGCGATTCTGAGATTCTGAGATTAAAATATTATTAAGTTTTTAATTGGTATCAAATTCAATACCAGAACAGCCATTCATCTTTTCCCCCTTCTAATGGAGGGGTAATTAATTAACGAGAGATGGTAATTTTTTTTAAAAATCATATCGTTTAGTAATTTTTGATATTCAGGAGTCCCTCCCCTCCGACCACTAATCTTAATAATAACTAGGTTCTTTTGCAATGGCCATGGAAACATTATACATAAAGGAGTAACTAGATCTAGAACAAATAACTAGCAATAATACAACATTTATCTCAGTTGAACGGAAAGAGAAGTTCTTGTGGTCAATATACAGCTTGTCCATTAGATGGACTCAGGAGCTCCTTTCTGCTTTGAGGATAGGATTCAATTAGATTCAGTAACAGACTTTTGCTAAAGATTTGCTTGGAGGCTTTTGAGTATTTACTCACAAACATTAGCTCCCACCTCACGGAGCTAGCTACAGCTTCAGACAATACCCAAATACTTTCAGGGAGTTATGTTGATGTCTTGTCAGCTGCTCAGCCTTCTGATTCTTCCCAGGATGCTGCAGAAAAAGGTATATGATCGTTGACTTTATCCTGATTTCTCTGGATGATCTGTGTCCCTTCCAGGGCTCCTCGTCTGGGCAGGAGACTTCCAGGTGTAGGCAGGAGGTCTTGGCAGATGTGCAGGCTTGGCACAATGTCACACTGGCTACGCAGACCTATTGCCTGAAGGCATTTAAACCTATTCCTGCTAAACTCAAGACAGTTTCCAGGCAGACAAACGCAGAATATCAGGGGTGTTACTTTGTGTCAGAAGTAGCTTACAGCTCTGTGTAGCATGGCAGGAAGCACTGAGGCAGTAACAGGGCCACTGCCCGAAGCAGAGAGCACATTAAGGCAGAAACTGAGTCACAGCACCAGCACCAGCAGTGAGCAAGCACAAATACAAGGGCAGAGCAGGTTGTGTCACTTGCTCCTCTCATCTGCTTGCTTTACCTGAATTTGGAAAAACACAGGCCTTGCAGGAGGCAGGCATAAGCCAACTGTATGTACCTTGTTTACCACAGGATGTAAAGAGGAGTAAAACAAGTCTGGGCAAGACAGGGTCCTTAGACTCTGGCTCCAGGTTCTTTGTCCTCTTTTCTGCAGTTCCTTCTCCCCAAAACAGAAGGAGGGAGAACAGAAGAACGTCTGGGCAAGCCAGGACATGTTCAGGCCTATTTTGGCCTGTTTAGGCCTACCACAACAACCTTTTATTATGTAGGCTTCTCGGAATATTATGTTTAAATCCACTGATTCACTGGCAAAAGATAATGCACTTTGAATGAAAATTACATTAATACAATTCTTGCAAAACTAGATTTTCCTATAAAATTCTAATATTTCCTAATTTTAATGTATTTTGAAACACCAGAAAGTGTGCTTTACTACGCTTTTAAATACTAATGATAGCCTGTCTTCATTCAATGCCTTCATTGCTTCTCTTCATTTTGCTTTGCAGAAATATCTGAAAGAATACCTGCATCTTCAAAGCGAATGTGCAAAACTGTTGGCTGTGTGGAGGCTGGCTGGTTTTTGGTTTTGTAGTGGCTAGGTTTCTGTTAAANAGCCCCAACTCTCTCAGCCTGTCCTCAGCATCTTGGTGGCCTCCTCTGGACTGGCTCCAACACTTCCATGTCCTTCCTGTGCTGGGGGCTCCAGAACTGCACACAGGACTGCAGGTGGGGTCTGAGGAGAGCAGAGCAAAGGTGCAGAATCCCCTCCCTTGCCCTGCTGCCCACACTGCTCTTGCTGCAGCCCAGCATGCAGTGTCTGTCTGGGTTGCACTCACACTGCAGGTTCATGTTGAGCTTTTCATCATCCCAGATCAACTTCTCCAGAGCATAGCAGCACTGAGACATGCTGGTCACATTTTCAATCGCTTGACATCAAGTTTCATGATTAATTAAGTAGTTCAATATAACTGAAGTTTCCATTCCATCACATTAGCACTAATGTGAATTTTTTCTAAGGTGGATTTTTTCAGTAGGAAAGACAGTCCTCATACAAAGTTCTAAGCTTTTACTTGAATCATTATGGATTCCTTGATGAATTTCTGTCTTATGGAATACTGAATGGTTTATTTTTAGCTAGACAAAACAGTCTTTGCACCATCATGAATTCATTTCCTACATCTGTTGAAGTGTCATTTTCCCTGATGAGAAGAGCTAGAAGTTCAAACTGCCTTTGGAGGCATAACAGATGTTTTAAGGGTAAAATGCACAAAGCAAGAGAACCAACACTATCCAGTTTTGTGCAACGCTGTCACAAATACTGAAACACAGTCAGAAGATCCTGTTAAGTATTGTTTTCCATGACACTTGCAGCAGAAAGAATATCTAAATTACTAATATCTTGGTGCAGATAGCAAACAACCATAGACAAGGACATTGCTTAAACAAAGTCTGCTTCTTACAAACCTCAAATATGAATTTTATTGAGATTTTCAGGCAGGCTGATATTGGAAGACCAGTTTCCTCCAAATGTAAGAGATAGGGAAATTATNCTGCTCTTGCTGCAGCCCAGCACACAGTTGCTGTCTGGGCTGCACTCACACTGCAGCCTCATATTGAGCTTTTCATCACCCCAGACCCCAAGGTCCTTTTCCTCAGGGCTGCTCTCAGCCATTCCCCACCCAGCCTGGAGTTGTGCTTGGGATTGTGCCTACCCAGGTGCAGGACCTTACACTTGGCCTTGTTGAGTGTCATGAGGTTGGCCTGGGCACAGCTCTGCAGCCCGTCCAGGTCCCTCTGGATGGATCCCTGCCCTCTAGCAAGTTGACTGTGCCACACAGCTTGGTGCCATCTGCAAACCTGCTGAGGGTGCACTTGATAATGCTTACATATTATCACAGAAAATCAGATTAAAAAGTTTATCCACATCTTTTTAAAAGAATAAAATTCAAGACATTTAACTTTACAGTCTGCTTTTGGCAAGAAAAGATTTTCTGAAAGTGAGAGACATGAACTTTGGAGGTCTCTGATAGTAGAATTGAGTGAATTTGGAGTTTTTCAACCATTAAATTTTCTGTTCAGTTTTGGATGAAAATAATAGTATTTTTGAGATATTGACATAAGTGTTTTATTTATACACTCAGATTCAAAGTTTTCACTGGGTCTCCTTAAGCAGAATGTTCAAGACTCTTTAGTCAGTGCAGCCTTGACCTCTGAAGTGCTGGCAGGGGCAAGTTCCTTGCTTGTGTTTCCATTAGTAGTGCAGCACAATAGAAAACTTTAGGGATTTATACTATACATTTTATTTTAGGCTAGTACTTGGCTGTTCTAGTGAACTGAGAGGCCTTCAGTGGGCAAGGGTTTCCCAGGTGTATTTCAGGAATCTATGTTTCAGTTCACTTTGAACTGAAAAGCAGCCAGTTTATTTGCTTTGGGATCATTCAGTAGCATTCATTAAAACATGGCAGGAATTAATACCTGGGAAATGTGCTTCTAAAGCACACTTCAAGTGCTTATGTAGAGGGACCCTATAATCTAAGAACCAGAATTACAATAGTGAGAATTACGTAGATCTAGAATTATAAATTAGGATCACAAAAATCTTTGTCCATACTCTTGAATAGTTTTGTTTTAAATACCTTCACTACATCAATATACTTGAAATGAGACAAATGTTTGCAATAATTTTGTGACGATGCCCTGAAACTTCAAAACTTTAATATTAAAAATAGGCAAAGAATAGACATTATGATCATCAGGTACCAGAACTATTATTTACCAAGAAAAAACACTTTTAAAACTAGTTAATCTACCTCAAAAGACTACTGTGTATTGAGGTATTAAAGAAAACCTTAAATTACTGCTGTTAATATAGTCATTCCTTCTGGCTTATGGAAAAATCCCAGAACAGCTTCATAAGCCCTGCATGAATTATAAAAATCATCTCTGGTAGAAATATTCTTTCTGTTTTGTAAAATTACAGGTTCAAGAAAATGCTTATAAATAAGTGATGCTGTCAGAGATCCTAAGAAATCAGGGTGGCTTGCAGAGCTCTCTCTTTTAACCTCTATTTTCTTTGATCTTTGTACGGGTGCTAGCAAGTTCCCATCTTTAATTATCTTGATTTAGGAAACTAATTTTCTCTCAAAGGATTGCTTGGAAAGCTTTCTAATTTGAAAACCAACAAGGTTCCAATTAATATGAAATTAGCCTGAAAAATTAATAAGCAAATTTTCTAGTGTGCCAGACAATCATAAACTTAAAAAAAACCCCACCCCAGAATTTTCATGACATTAAATACATATTTATTAAGGTTGCCACAATTCCTCTGATTAAATATTTTACTGCTCAAGTTATAGGAAGTCTGAAGATTAGAAGTACTTTCAGTATATAAGCACAAATAAATTCTGAATTTCAGACTAACCCCTACAAAACAGGTCAGGTCAGAGGTCTAACTAGCAGGTACCACAGTTCTTAGAGAAGTGAAAAAGAGAATTCAAGGAACCAGTACAAGTTTGTACTTTCTTTTGCTAGAATGTAAAGGTCTGTTTGAAACATTCAGATTGAACATCCCCTGCAAGACCCATCCTGTTACAGCATCTTCAGTACCAATCTAAGCCCTTAAACCTTTGGCTTCCTCAAGAGGTGATGACAATTGATTACATTACTTAATTATGCTTTTACAACAAGGAATTTCTGTTCTTCAGCTGGTGGCAGATTCCTTCACCCAGCATTTCTTCCTTCCCCTATTCTGAGTAAAACAATGTAAATCATAATTTCTTGTTCCCTTCCCTCATTATCCCCTGAAGCACAATGGCCAGGCAGATGATTTTAATTCACTAGGGCCTCCCAACTTCCCTGCTATCAGGCGGAATTAGAGGCTGAATTGCAATTCCCGGGTATGTTTGTCAGCTATACTTTTTAAAGACAGAATGGCACAAGATGTGAGATTCTTTATCCTTTGTCTTGTTATTTTAGAATAAACAGAGTTCGTATTTGCTACAACAAGCAAGAAATATGTGTCAAGATAATTAATTCCAGAATGAAAGGAATATAAATTAGGATTACATTTGTACTCCCAAACACAATCTGTATCAGATGATTTTGTGTACCAATATTAATGTCCTTTCTCACCTCATCTCCAGTTCTATTTTTTTTTAAGTTACAGTTCCCTAAGGGTAAATCTCTTGCCTCCTTACTTTAAATAATGTCATTTTCTCAGATTTTTCTCCATATTACTAGTAAAAATTATCAGTTACTATGTTCTAAATAGAAACCCTACTTTGAAATATGTATTCATGAAAACACCTATCATTGACTCCTGTTTTTTCCTATCAGAATCAGCTTATTAGAAAATAAATAAATGGATCAACAAATCATGTGATGATGATCACACACATAAAGCTGCAGTATCTGCATATTTATGGACAACACATGTTTTTTTGTGGATAGGTAGGTANGCAGGGAACTCCCAAACCATCACAATAGACAGACAGACAAACATACAGACTATGTATTTTTTCTTTCAGCACTGATTTCAGTACTCACAGTCACTCATGGAAGTATTTCCAAACATACCTCTCAACAGTATTTTCCTTTCTTTTTTCTCAAAACAGTCTACACTACTTTCTTTTAGTAAAACAGAAGGGGCAGCACAAGACAAGGGCCCTGTTTTTAGTGATGGTGATAGCTGACATTGAATTAAACAAATTATGAAATTTGCTTCAGGTTACACATTACAAGCTGCTTCCACTGGCAGAGAAATCAATGTCTTTGACTCAAGACACAACTTAATCTAAACAATGTATTATTTCAATCAGTTTCACTTCTATGATTCTGCTGAATTATTTTTCCCTAGAACAGCTTCCTAAGAAAAACTGGATGAAACAATATATGAGAAGTTCAGTGCAAATCATCTGATGGAAAGTGCTGTAATTCGTTAAACTGAGTTGTTCCATCACTAGAACACCTATTCTGCAGACATTTTCAATCATCCCTTCTGGTTTTCTCCATTTTGTTCTATATAACCTCTCACATAAAAATAATTTTCACTTCTAGTACCTAAACCTCTAGCATATTATCCCAACTCTTTCTCACTTTCCATAACTAAAAGTCCTTCTTCAAGCTAATGTCTTGCTGAAGGCTAACAAGAAACTCAGAGCCCAACTCCACCTTTAAGGCCTCTATGACTGTGTCTGACAATTTCTGACTGAAATTTCTCATTGGATTCTATACTTATTAAAGTAAGTGACAAAAAAAAACAACCCATAACTGTAATTACTGTATGTATTTACTTTTCCAGATGTGCAGTTTTACGCAGTTCATTTTCACATTTACATTTTAAGTGACTGAGCAAACTGATTAAATGCATAACGGTGAGGAAGAAACTCCCAAAATAACTACTGTGGCAATCCATTCAGTAAGAAGCATTTATCCTTAAATTATTTTAGTGCCAGACTTCCTCAGAAGCATCAGAAGTGCCTCTTGGTATGTGTTAAGTGGGATGTGATGCTGTTTTGAGTCTTGCTCTGCAAGCTCTCTATTTGTTTCAAGACTTATTTAAGTTCAGTCGACACAGTCTCTCAGGATGTGCAATTTCTAGATTCAGTCTTTTACCATCTGTGTGGCCTAGTAAACATGTCACTGCTAAGGGCACACATCAGGCTGTGCCTGGTGCCAGTGGGTGACTGGACTGCCCTTGGTCTGAGTGGGGCTGAGCTGGGTTTAACAGATGCCCAGCTTATCTGAACTCCAGCTCTGTCAGTGCTGCTGGGAAATCGCAGAATCATAGAATTGTTAGGGCTGGAAGGAACCCCAAGGACCATCTAGCTCTGACCCCCCTGCCATGGGCCCTTGCCCTAGAACAGGTTGGCCAGAGCCCCATCCAGCCTGGCCTTAGAAACTTCCAGGGATGGGGCTTCTACCATCTCCCTGGGCAACGTGTTACAGAACAACAATGTTTTTTCTTTCCTTTTAAATATTTCTTTTAAGCTTTGTTTAATGTTCTCACCTTCTCTGTTTTCAGTTTATATATCACAGTCAGACCTATCTGGCTTCTGAACATAGAATCACAGAATTGTCAGGGCTGGAAGGGACCTCAAAGATCAGATAGTTTCAACCCCTCTGCTGTGGGCAGAGACACCTTATACTAGATCAGGTTGCTTAGAGTCCCATCCAGCCTGGCCTTAAAGACCTCCGGGGATGGGGCTTCCATCAACTCCCTGAGCAACCTGTTCCAGTGTCTCATGGTGAATTACTTCCAATCTTCCTCATGGTGAAGAACTTCTTCCTAACATTTAATCTGAATCTACCCACTTCTAGTTATGCTCCATTCTCCCGAGTCCTATCACTACCTGACATCCTAAAAAGTCCCACACCAGTTTTCTTGTAGGTCCCTTTCTGATACTGGAAGGCCACAATAAAGTCTACTTGGAGCCTTCTCTTCTCCAGACTGAACAGCCCCAACTCTTTCAGTCTGTTCTCATAGGAGAGGTGCTCCAGCCCTCTGATCATCCCCATGGCACTACTCTGGACATGTTCCAGCACATCCACATCTTTCTTATAATAAGGGCTCCAGAACTGGATGCAGTACTCCAAGTGGAGTGGAGTGGAGTAGAAGGGCAGAATCACCTCCCTTCACCTGCTGGCCACAATTCTTTTGATGCAGCCCAGGATGCAGAAGGGGCTGACAGTCCCAGGCAGTCCCTGCTGGACAAAGAGCTCCCAGGACCACAAGGCTTGAGGAGTAACTTTCATCTTTTCCCCACAGTAGTTAACGATAAGGAAAAAAATGCATCTATTGGTAATGAAGACTGAGATAAACTAAAGCATTAATTTCATGCTTCTTTTGAAATAGGAGGATGAACTTGCACTGCAAGCACTGAACTCCACCTGGCAAAGACTTCAAGATGCTGACGCCTTGTCATAAACACCCTCAGCTCCACTTCCTCAGTACTGAAGCTGTCAACCTTTGGAACCAGGGAATAACCAAAAAGTGATAAAGACCAGGAATTTTCTTCATGTAATTTTGATCATATGTTTTGGTTTTTTTATTAGTTAGGACCACCAAGCAGTTAAATATACTGATAATATTAGTTGCATTGATATGATATGCTTTTGGCCGTAACAAGATTTTGAGTGCCAGCACATGAGGATTCTCTACCTCAAAGCTGCAGGATAAATTGCAATGGAGTGCTCTCAATCTCTCTCCTGAGGATGTTTGCTTTCATAAATAACTGAACACACTGAACAGGAAGTGGAACCCAGGTGTTCTCTCTTTTACAGGAGTATTNAAGACCTCCGGGGATGGGGCTTCCATCAACTCCCTGAGCAACCTGTTCCAGTGTCTCATGGTGAATTACTTCCAATCTTCCTCATGGTGAAGAACTTCTTCCTAACATTTAATCTGAATCTACCCACTTCTAGTTATGCTCCATTCTCCCGAGTCCTATCACTACCTGACATCCTAAAAAGTCCCACACCAGTTTTCTTGTAGGTCCCTTTCTGATACTGGAAGGCCACAATAAAGTCTGCTTGGAGCCTTCTCTTCTCCAGACTGAACAGCCCCAACTCTTTCAGTCTGTTCTCATAGGAGAGGTGCTCCAGCCCTCTGATCATCCCCATTGCACTACTCTGGACATGTTCCAGCACATCCACATCTTTCTTATAATAAGGGCTCCAGAACTGGATGCAGTACTCCAAGTGGGGCGTCACCAGAGTGGAGTAGAAGGGCAGAATCACCTCCCTTCACCTGCTGGCCACAATTCTTTTGATGCAGCCCAGGATGCAGAAGGGGCTGACAGTCCCAGGCAGTCCCTGCTGGACAAAGAGCTCCCAGGACCACAAGGCTTGAGGAGTAACTTTCATCTTTTCCCCACAGTAGTTAACGATAAGGAAAAAAATGCATCTATTGGTAATGAAGACTGAGATAAACTAAAGCATTAATTTCATGCTTCTTTTGAAATAGGAGGATGAACTTGCACTGCAAGCACTGAACTCCACCTGGCAAAGACTTCAAGATGCTGACGCCTTGTCATAAACACCCTCAGCTCCACTTCCTCAGTACTGAAGTTGTCAACCTTTGGAACCAGGGAATAACCAAAAAGTGATAAAGACCAGGAATTTTCTTCATGTAATTTTGATCATATGTTTTGGTTTTTTTATTAGTTAGGACCACCAAGCAGTTAAATATACTGATAATATTAGTTGCATTGATATGATATGCTTTTGGCCGTAACAAGATTTTGAGTGCCAGCACATGAGGATTCTCTACCTCAAAGCTGCAGGATAAATTGCAATGGAGTGCTCTCAATCTCTCTCCTGAGGATGTTTGCTTTCATAAATAACTGAACACACTGAACAGGAAGTGGAACCCAGGTGTTCTCTCTTTTACAGGAGTATTTCAACATGAGCCTGCAGGCTGAGTGCAGCCCAGACAGCAACCGAGTTAAGGAATGAAACTTCATATTCACAGCTTAGCACAATACACAAGCAGATATTTACAGTCTCTTACAAATATTTACAGCTATATACAGAAATAGACAAGTTAAAGGGAATACAGAAACACAATCCCCCTGCCAGAAATCAGAGTCCCCAGGAGGGGCTCCCAACCACCCTTCCACCTTCTTCCCACCCCTCTGCCTTACCCCAGGGTCTGCATTACATGCAAGGTGAGTTTGGAGGATGGGCCAGGGGGGCTAGAAGCAGAGTGGTTGGTTAGGTTACACAGCAGAGAGGAGAAGACACACAGGTCCCAGGGAGAGACCGAGAGACTCTGTGTGTCTGTGTTATCTATGTTTGTGTTCTTGTTCTTATGCATCTCAGCAAGCCTATGAGTGCAGCAGACATCACCACTGTTTGCTTTTCACAGCCTGTAATATAATTGTCTCCATTAAAATATTCCAATTAGCCTCAAACCAGCAAAATGACTCACCAGAGTTACAAAAAAATGCAACAGAATTAAAGACATGCTCTAAAATAAAAGAAAATAGTATGATTATTTGCAGACAAAGTCTAATGTATTTGCACCTTTATAGGTAATCTCTGTTCATCAGATTTAATTTAATGAAAATTAAAACTGGACCTATCGTAAAATAAAATAAAAATGCTTTCTGAATTATAGAGAATTCCCAGGGAAACTCCCATAGATCTATAAACACATTATGAATTTTATGAATATTTATGTTGCATACTGAACTGACAGATTAATAAATAATCTTTAGTTTTACTTAACTGACCTAATCCATTATGATAATCCATGACATTTTTTTCTAGCTCATTGCCTGAAGAAATCCAAAGAGAGTTAAATGACTTAACTTTCCTGTCCACGGTTTGACTGCACTGTGTTATAACTACTGACATTAATTATGTACTTGTCCAAATATATAATAAAATATACTCTTTAAAAAAATAATTCTAGCATAATATGACTAACAGAAACATCTGGGACTTAAGTTTCAGCTCTACTGCTAAATGATACCCAAAACTGACTCAAGGAAGCAATACGTTGGAAATAGTTTCAGAAATGTCTTATTCTTGGTTGCAAATACTAAGACACAAAGAATCTGAACTTAAAAACTACAAGAGAAAGAATTGTAAGGACTAGGAGAAGTCTGAAGGTGTTTCTGCACCAAATACAGAAATGGGGCTTATACATGAAACTGTCCCTGAAAATGATTTCTCAAAAAGAACTAAAGCTTGTGAAAAACAGGTAAAAACAAGCCTCCCTTGTCTAAGGACAGAGATCAGAAGACACAGCTAATATTTTAATACTTGAAATGGAAGCTGCTTTTCCTAAGAGACTACCTACCACCTCTTACCATGAATTCAAGTGCTGCACTAATCAGACAGTATTAATACACCTTGTAGAGATCTAAAGGTCTGTTAAGCACTGCTCTTCTGAGTGGGAAATGTATCTTCCACAATGTTCCTTACCTTGCAGATGTCATTCAACTAGAAAGTTCAGTGTATCAAATCAATTTGAAGAATCTACTCATCACAAAGAACTCCATGAAAACTCAAATATACTTGCTATGAGATGTGAATGAAGCTACTTTTGTCCCATTAGTATTCAATAATCAATCCATCTTAAGGCTACTTATTTGTATGAAGCATTAACGAAAGCAAAATACTTTGAAGATAAGATAGTCAAGCTAGTTTAGAGAGATATGGTCNCCCTGCCTATGGCAGGGGGTTGGAACTAGATGTTCTTTGAGGTCCCTTCCAACCTTATCATTTTATAATTCTATGATTCCGAACAGATTAGCCACACCTGTGCATATTATAGGTTATCTTCAAGGCTACAGCCTTATGTGACATTTACAAATCTAAAGGTGTAAATAATCAATTCTAGAACAAAGAACAGGTAAATCTAAGTACTAAAGATAAGGGAACACATAAAATAACTCAGTCTTTCCAATTTCATACTACTGCTTCTCAGTGCAACATAATTTATAATTTTTTTAGATATAATTTAGATCATATTCTTGAATCCATGATGAAAACAACATGCAAAATATTATTTTTTGCTTGTTAACTATTTTAAAAATTTTATTTCCTACAATAAAATGAAAACACACTTACATTGTGCAATAATAAAAGTTTAAATTATCGATGTCCATCCCTATAAATTCTATCTATAAAAGCTAAAATTGTACTAAGGAATATATCTATGGTTTGTTTACTAAGTTACTCTGATGTAGGAGGCAAGTTACATTAACTGTTTTTTATGTGTTCACTATATGTGTTGCTATATTTCCCACACTTTGAGCTAGGGAATCAACTCTATCTCCCTATAGAACAAAGAGACAAAGGCTGCTTCTGGCATTTATTTTTTCCTTAAACAAAAATCAGCAAAGAGACTTTATTTTATTAACAATCATTAATTTGCCTTAATTTCTGAGTAAATAAAATAGAATATAATTTGAATTCTGAAGACACAATTTGGGTAAAGAGTACTCTGAGCTAGTCACTATCCTCATTTTAATATCGTATCCTGATTCCCACCTTTATTTTAATCTGAAGATATCCATTTCTAATACAAGACAGCACTGTCTCTTAGAAATCTACAAAGTGGGAGAAAGAAAATGGGAACTTATCATCAGCTATTTGAATTATCTGTCAAAAATTCTGTACAGGTATGTGTGGAGTGCTATATTCTGTTTCATTTGAAGTTTATCTCATCTTCATTCTTCCTGCGAGGGCCTGATCCCAATCAGACTTTCTTCTTACCCATTTAGTGCACACATTTATTCTCCTGATGTCAGTATCCACTTCTTCCTCCCCTCCAGAGCTGTGCTTATCTTGCTGTCCACCACATCCCTCAAGTTCTTTTCAGCAAAGCTTCTACTCTATCAGTAACTCTCCGGTCTGTATCATCAGAGGTTGTTAGTCCAGTCCAGGTAGTCTTCATTAGTTCTTGCTGAACTTCACAAAGGCTGCTGCTGGCTCATTCTTCCAGTCTGTTCATGCTTCTGTGAAAGAAAATCCTGCTCTCTAGCTTCAACAGCAAACTGTAGGGTTCAATGTCTCCTCCTCCACATCACTGATAAAGATGGCAAATAAAAGAGGTCAGATGCCAAAGGAAATCAACTTGGAAATAAGCTTCCAGATAGAATTCAAATAATTCAATCCTTTCTTTTGAGCCCAACAATCCAATCAGTTTTAGAGCCATCTAGGTGAATGAACTTATCCAGACATATCTCATTCTGGATATAAAGATGAAGTGGAAGACTGTGTCAAAAACGTGGCTGAAGACGGAATGAAGAACACCTGCAGATCTTGCAATTTTATCATGGAATGCAACTGAAAGCACAAGTACAAACTGTCCTTGTTAAGTAACTGCTGGCTATTACAATTCATCTCTTCCTCTTCATGTGCCCAGAAATGGCTTCTGAAAGGGCTAAATCCAAGATTTTTCCAGGGACTTATTTTTCACCCAAAGATTTTCCCAGTTGGGCTGAATTGCCTGTAATTCCTAAGATCATTTGTCTTGCAGGTTTTGCTATTTTTTGTAAAGTTAGCTGTAGAATTTGCCTTCATCCAGTCACTGGGCTCTCCCCTCACTGTACATGGCTTTTCAAACCTGACAGAGAGTAATTCTTGCAATGAGATCAGATCCTCAGATGCATCCTGTCTGCTCCTGTGAACTTGCATTGGTCACAATTTCTCAAGACTCCCTATTTGATCATCCTCTGTCACACGCAGAACCTCTCTTTCTTGAAGCCTCTCACTTGATACTAGGACCTTGTCAGCTAGTATCAAGGTGCATTCCTTACCTCATTTTTGGCTGTGTCTGCTTCTTGGTGCGTAGCTCATTCATCAGTAGATGTTCTTGCTACTGTTAAGGTAATGGCAGAAGCTCTTGCTGTCATTGATGTCACTTGTCACTCTCAAGCCAAGTTGAACTTTGGCTTTCCTATCAGCATCACTGAAAATTCAGGCAATGATTTGGGTTGTGGGGCTTTCTGTGTGTGTGTTGTTTTTGTTTGTTTGTTTGTTTGGGGTTTTTTAGCTCATTCAATATGCTTTATTTTTCTGACTAATCCTGTTGGAACAAGTAACAAATGCCTACAACTGCAGCTTATCCTATTAGTCTCCCAGCTTCTCCTTACATATCTGAATATAAATACTCTGATAGGGTGTTTTTTTCTCTACAAAAATATCTGTGTTGAGAACTCCCCCAGGACTTTCCTCATTTATTCCACATATTACAGGGAAATCTTAAAAGTCCCTAAACACAATTATCCATATGTTGTTTTCATTTAAGTTTCTAATTAAGAACTGCAGGCTCACTAAAACCATAGACATATACAATACTTAATTGAATCCTGGATGCTGTCTGTTTCCAAAAGAAGTTCTTATGTATCCCTAAATGTTTTAGGCACAACCACAAATCACAAAGAAAAGTATTTCTCTGTTTAATTAGTCAGTATATGCCCAGGACATAGTAAGCAATATCAATTCTGTTCATAAATAAGAGAAATTAACGGCATCTTTCAAAATTTCTCTGACACTGAACAAAAGACAATTTGTTCACAGTGATGGTTTTACTGCTCTTAGAAGCAGCTCTGACTGGCATCCAGATACATGTTACTAGACTAGTTTGACCCATAAGCTGATTTTCTAATTCTGTATAGTAGTATTTTGGTAGCAGTATGTGCAGTAATGGAATTTACCTCCTGGGAATGCCACCTGAATTCAACATCCATTTTTATTTGCCTAGAGAGACTGTACTAATATTTTGCTCTGCAACACATTTTGCTACTTTATAATAGATCTTGTTCACTACTTTCTGTTACTACTCCTATAGAATCATAGCTCCATTTGGGTTGGAAAAGACCTTTTGAGTTCATCGAGTCCAACTGTTCATCTAGCACCACCAAGCCATCACTAAACCATGTCCCTCAGCCCCACATCTACAGGACTTTTAAGTGTCTCCAGGAATGATGATTCCCTTTCGCTGGGAAGCCTGATCCAATGTTTGACAACTATTTCAGGGAAGGCATTTTTTCTAATACCCAAACTAAATCTCCCCTGTTGCAACTTGAGGCCATTTCCTCTTGTCCTATCACTTGCTACTTGGGAGAAGTGACTGATTCCCACCTCACTCCAACTTCCTTTCAGGTACTTGTAGGGAACAATAACATTTTGTCTGAGCCTCCTTTTCTCCAGGCTAAACACTTCCTCAGCCACCCCTCAGAAGACAGTTCACCGGCTTTGCTGTCCTGCTTTGGAAGGCTCCAGCAGTTTAATATCTTGATTGTAGTGAAGGACCCAAATGAAGACAGCATTTGAGCTACGGCCTCACCAGTGCAAAGTACAGAGAGGCAATAACTTCCTTAGCCTTGCTTGCCACATTATTCTGAGTGTTCTGGCAGTGTCACTGCCTGGCTGTTACCTCCTAGAGTGCATTTCCTTCTACAGCTATGTTGTTTACCACTCATCACTGCATCACTTCCCCTCCTGTTCTGAACACTGCATTACAATGTTTTTTTTTTAGTGCTTACGTNGGGGGTAGGGAACTCCCAAACCATCACTATACAAAAGTGCAAAAGAGATGATCAAATTAAAAGATTATTGCAACTGTTGTGGTCCAAGGTGTTGGCTAGACTGTACTGCTACAGCACTGCTCCTGTGACTCACATAAATGGATATAGGAGTTCTCGAATGACACTGAACATAAAACATGAGAAATGCTTCCTCAGAAAAAGATAATGTATTGTTGCACACACATACACTGTATCAGTTACCTAACAGGGAATTACTACAGCTAACCTATTTTTGTCCATGAAAAAGGGAACAGATCTGAAACTGGCATTTGTGCCTTTCAGATAAAGAACCTTATCCCTGACTATGACCAGAAACAAGCTGTCACCACCTAACTTTCTGCTAACTTCAGGCTCTCTGATCACTGCTTCACAGATTTCCCTGTGTAGCTCAAGAACTGTGGCCCAAACTCTACCCACAACAATGTTCACATCTAATTCTTCATAAGGAAACAAGGTAGTTATAAAACAAACTCCTTTAGTGGGACTGTCCATGAGGAAATGTTCAAAACAAAAGAGTATCTGCAACAGAATGTGTTCTGCTTTATGAACTAAACAGGCCTCTGCATTTGTGCCAGACAGCAAATTATATTTCACAAATTACTTTTTCTTTCCATTAGTTGCCTTTTTTTAAAGCTAAGAAATGTCATGGGTGGTGATAGCAAACTAACAAGAATAATTACACCTTTTCAGCCTTCTGTTTAAAAGATAGTTCTGCTGAAGAAAACTGGCTAAAAACCACTGAAAATTAACTACCAAATCAGCCTTATTAGTAGAATTAACAGCTCAAGCTTTGGTTTCCCAGCTGCCTACCTCCCTTATTTATTCTACTCATTATAACTTCTTTCTCACATATGAAATAAAGTTTGTAAGATTAATCTAATAATGCTCAACTATTTTCCAAATTAACCACATGAAAGACTAAATTGGAGGCAAAAATAATGTCACTGTTTCTTGCTGTGCTTTGTCTGCAACAGTTCAAATGTAACTAGTTCTACACACCCATCTAATTTTACAGATCTTGTGTTCACAGCAAATAAAAGACAGCAAAACATGTCATGCATCAACCAATATTAAAAAAAAAAAAAGACCAGCAAGTGTCTTGCATAATTTTGAACAACATTCCAAAATGCTATCAAGCTTAAAAAATGTTCATAGTCAGACTGTCAGCGTGAGGGGAAGGTAAACTTACTTCCAGTAAAATAACAGGGTTATGTGTGTTGCACTGTCTTTATGGTACATTTCTATAGCTGTGGTATTTTATACACATTCTGGAAGTGACTCGTTGTTAAGCAATGTACATGCAGAAAGCACCTCTCTATTTTGTTAGGTAGAAAATACTCATATACAATTGAAGACTAGAGAGTAGGTTAGTACCTGTAAAGCGTTCTTTGCAACAAAATGGAAAACTTAATTATGTAATTCTTTATATGCTGTTGGAATCTGCAGAAAATAAAAAGGATGATGTGTCATTCAATTTTTAGGTAAAAGAATCACAGAATCATAGAATGGTAAAGCCGGAAGGGACCTCAAAGCTCATCCAGTTCCAACCCCTGCCATAGGCAGGGACACCTCCCACTAGCACAGGTCACTCAAGGCCTCCTCTAACCTGCCCTTGAACACCTCCAGGCAGGGAGCAGCCACAACCTCCCTGGGCAGCCTGTGCCAGTGTCTCACTACCCTCACTGCAAACAACTTCCTCCTAACATCCAGTTTCAGTTTCCCCTCTGCCAGTTCAAACCCATTGCCCCTTGTCCTGGCATTGCAAGACCTTGTCAATAGTCCCTCCCCAGCCTTCCTGTAGCCCCCTTCAGATACTGGAAGGCTACTCTAAGGTGTCCTGGAAGCCTTCTCTTCTCCAGGCTGCAGAGCCCCAACTCTCTCAGCCTGTCCTCATAGCAGAGCTGCTGCAGCCCTCTGAGCATCTTCAGCTTGCTTAGAATTAATTCCATAACAATTAGGTGATACATGACAATCAGGCATTTTTCTAATAATACAATTACATGATGACATTCTAATGAAAAAAATCATCATGATGTAACACCATGAGCACATGGGAAAGTAAACATTTAATTATTTTTGTAAAAAAACCCCAACAAATTTTAGTCAAAGGGATGTGACTCGACAAGAAGTAAAAAAGAATAATTTAATTTTTTGTAATATTAAAATTCCTTCGACTGCACAAATTCTCAAATTTGCCATTGCCACAGGAAAATTTTGGAAGAATAGCAACTCAGATAGGTATGATGCATGTACGCCACTCCTCATCCCAANCTGTTTCTTGCTGTGCTTTGTCTGCAACAGTTCAAATGTAACTAGTTCTACACACCCATCTAATTTTACAGATCTTGTGTTCACAGCAAATAAAAGACAGCAAAACATGTCATGCATCAACCAATATTAAAAAAAAAAAAAGACCAGCAAGTGTCTTGCATAATTTTGAACAACATTCCAAAATGCTATCAAGCTTAAAAAATGTTCATAGTCAGACTGTCAGTGTGAGGGGAAGGTAAACTTACTTCCAGTAAAATAACAGGGTTATGTGTGTTGCACTGTCTTTATGGTACATTTCTATAGCTGTGGTATTTTATACACATTCTGGAAGTGACTCGTTGTTAAGCAATGTACATGCAGAAAGCACCTCTCTATTTTGTTAGGTAGAAAATACTCATATACAATTGAAGACTAGAGAGTAGGTTAGTACCTGTAAAGCGTTCTTTGCAACAAAATGGAAAACTTAATTATGTAATTCTTTATATGCTGTTGGAATCTGCAGAAAATAAAAAGGATGATGTGTCATTCAATTTTTAGGTAAAAGAATCACAGAATCATAGAATGGTAAAGCCGGAAGGGACCTCAAAGCTCATCCAGTTCCAACCCCTGCCATAGGCAGGGACACCTCCCACTAGCACAGGTCACTCAAGGCCTCCTCTAACCTGCCCTTGAACACCTCCAGGCAGGGAGCAGCCACAACCTCCCTGGGCAGCCTGTGCCAGTGTCTCACTACCCTCACTGCAAACAACTTCCTCCTAACATCCAGTTTCAGTTTCCCCTCTGCCAGTTCAAACCCATTGCCCCTTGTCCTGGCATTGCAAGACCTTGTCAATAGTCCCTCCCCAGCCTTCCTGTAGCCCCCTTCAGATACTGGAAGGCTACTCTAAGGTGTCCTGGAAGCCTTCTCTTCTCCAGGCTGCAGAGCCCCAACTCTCTCAGCCTGTCCTCATAGCAGAGCTGCTGCAGCCCTCTGAGCATCTTCAGCTTGCTTAGAATTAATTCCATAACAATTAGGTGATACATGACAATCAGGCATTTTTCTAATAATACAATTACATGATGACATTCTAATGAAAAAAATCATCATGATGTAACACCATGAGCACATGGGAAAGTAAACATTTAATTATTTTTGTAAAAAAACCCCAACAAATTTTAGTCAAAGGGATGTGACTCGACAAGAAGTAAAAAAGAATAATTTAATTTTTTGTAATATTAAAATTCCTTCGACTGCACAAATTCTCAAATTTGCCATTGCCACAGGAAAATTTTGGAAGAATAGCAACTCAGATAGGTATGATGCATGTACGCCACTCCTCATCCCAACTCTTTGTGGCATCTATTATTTTAAAAAAAAAAAATAAAAAACTCAGACTTTCTCTTCCTCTATGAAAATATCTATGTGGTAAAGCCACTGCCTACTACTGGTTCAACCCTGCCTTGCAATTTTAAACAGTCATGAGTAAGCAACTGCAAGTCTGGCAGTTAGTACCTTTCAAAGTTGGGAGCTTTTCAAACAATATTACGTAAGTCAGTAGAATGCAATTTTGTCTCATTCATACAGAAGTCATATAAATGAATCCTTGGATCCTCTCCTCTACAGTTAAAAGCTCTTTCTAGCTGAATTATCTTGATCTTTCACACAGATAAATAAGAACATCAGATCACAGATTCTCTTCCCTTTTCTTTTCTAAGGCATTCACTCACTATTTGAAGCCAGAGATACTGTTATTACAGAGAATTTTTTTTTTGTCTGTGTATTTCACAATACTCTCTAGAGGGTGTAAATTATAGTTTTCCCTTTCCAGGGGAAGGCATGGGATTGTATCATTGGTGTTAGACAGCAAATCTTTTATATAAATACCTTCTTAAAAATAATTTTAATGTCTTCTTACCAAAAACTCCATTTGTACATATATCAGAAATATCTGCATTCCAAGCTTCCAGTTATTTTCTCTTACTAGCTGATATCCCCATACTTATTTTCATCCTAGTGCCAGCTTCGATGTCCTCCAGTTTTTGTTTTAAATGGCAACTGATATTACAAAAATTAAAAATAGACAGGTTTTATAACATTCTCCTTGAGTCCTAGGTTGTGTGGTTGTTTTTTTTTTTTCTACTGGTTTGTATAATCTCTGATAGTGACATTCACAAGCATAAAAGGTCCTGTTCAGATTAAGAAATGTGCATGATTTTAAACCCCTGAAATTATATGGTGCCCATTTGTTTTTCCTCAGGTTGAGTGCTAAGAGTTTGGAAGTGGTGATCCTGAATCACTGTTAAGATTACATCAGGTACAAGTACCAGTTATGCATTCACTGATTTTTAATTTTCATGGCCAAAGCAAAGAAGAACAGCACTGAAATGTGCTAATGCTCCCTCAGTTTTGTGAGGAATATTCTCCCAAACAACAAATTAACAAAAATGCTTTGGCTTGGGATTTTTTTTTTTTTTCCCAGACAAACATGATGCTGGAATCAAAGAACTTCTTAGGTGGCATTTCCATTTATTTAGTGACGAACGGGCACCTACTGCGAGATCATTCCCAAAAGTACAAGGAGGGGCTCTGAGGTGGAGTTTTTGCAGGGTTATTTATAGACAAGTTTTTGCAAAATCACACCTACCTAGTACAATTATTCCTCCTGTATATTGCATATTCATAGCCTATGGTTCAGTGAATTGTTTGGTCAGCTGCACCCAGGCAGACAGCCTAAGGCCCCTCCCATGAGGCCACTCTCACACACTAAGACCATAACTCCCTTTCTTATCTATATGTATCTGCACATATATGAACTGGAAATAAATGAAAACAGAGAAACAAAAAACCTCAGCATATCTGTTTAGGGAGAGGATGAAGATGACAGATGTATTGATAATGCTTACTGTGCAACTGCAGTGTCACCACATTGCAGAGTGTGAGTGTATAACCAGAACTAGCAAAATATAATACAAGTAAATGAGCATGTACAATTTTTGATCATACATGTAGGGCAGAAAATCATTCAGCCAAAAGAAGCAGCCCTTTTACCAATGACCATAAACTCTCCTTTTCTCCCTAAGCTGCAACCAGGCCTGTTCCTGCCCCTTTAAGACTGCCCCTTCCCTAGTTGGCTCTGTCAGTAGCTGTGTCAGGAAGTTATCCTCCACATGCTCTATGAACTGCCAGGACTGCTCTCTCTCTGCTGTGCTGTATTTTCAGCAGACAGGGAAGTTGAACTCCCCTAGAAGAACAATGGGTAGAAACTGTGAGACTTTTCCCAGATGCCTAAAACTTACTTTATCTGTCTCTTCGTCCTGATTGGGTGATCTATAACAGACTCCCACCAAGGGTATTTGCTTTGTTGGCCTTCCCCTTATGATTCCTACTCATAAACACTCGATCCTGTTGTCACCATCATCAACCTCAATGCAATCAAAACACTCCCTGGCATACAGGACCACCACATCACCTCTCCTTCCTTGCCCATCCCTTCTGAAGAGTTTGTAGCCAATGACTGTGGCACTCTCATCATCTCTCTGTGACAGCCACTATTATCATGGTTTTCCTGATACACAACAGCTTCCATCTCCTCCTGTCTGTTTCTCCTGCTGTATGCATTCAGTTGATCTGAAGATCTTGCCAGCTTTTTTCAGGGAGAAGCCCTGACACCTACTGCACTGTTCTCAGGTGCTCCCGTGGTTGCCAATCCATCCATGACTCTTGCATTTTTGCTGCCATGTGGCTCTCCATTTCCTATCTCCAGTGACAAGGCAGGCTGAAAGACCTCCATAGCACACTACCCTTCAGACGCTGGTGTACTGCCCTCAGCCCAGTTTTGTACCCTACCCTGTTCAAATCTGCTTTAAAGATCTTTCATGAGCCCTGCTACTCATGGGCTTGAATCCTTTCCACCCTTCAAGACAAGTGTCCCATCTGTTGCCAGCAAATACGGTGTCCCGTAAATCAACCCATGATTTAAGTACCTGAAGTTTTGCTGGTGACATCTTTTCTTTAGGTCTTGTTTTTCACTAACGTGGCAAATTCTTCTGACTACACTCCATTTTTTCTGAAAGCTCTTTAAAGGCAAACATTACACAGCCAAAGTGTCAGAGACAATCTGGATCACAAATTTGCCTGGTTTTGAACTTATTCACACTTCTCATTCATTCTCCTTTTTTGTGATTAAGGCCAACAAGTTTCACCTGACCCAATCAGGCAAGTTGTAGATTAATTTGACAAGTCTTGTCACCATGCATTTTATAGTCAATTTTACAAATTGTTCACAAAGATAGGTTACACAGGGAGGGAGGGGGAGAGTCTTGGTCTCTCTAGCTGCTGGTTTGGTCTTGGCCTCTCTGCTAACCTAACCACTCTGCTTCTAACCCTCCAGGCGGATCCTCCAAACTCACCTTGCATGTAAGGCAGACCCTGGGGTAAGGTAGAGGGGTGGAAAAAAGGTGGAAGGGTGGTTGGGAGCCCCTCCTGGGGACTCTGATTGCTGGCAGGGGGATTGTGTTTCTGTATTACCTTTAACTTGTCTATGTCTGTAACTATTCCTGTCTATTGTGTCTATCACTGCTTGTACATTGTGCTGAGCTGTAAATAGAGCTTCAGTCCTCACCTTTCAGCTGGCTGAGTCTAGTCTGCGGGATTTTTCGTAGCGTGAGGGGGCAGGAACTCCCAAACCATCACACTACTGCAGCTTTTTCTTCACATGTAATAACGATTTTTGGATTTAAAATGCTCTCACAACTTCAAATAAATTGTCATCTCATCATGTATCCAGCAAACTGGAACAATGAGAATAAATTTGAGATGTGTGCAATTGCCAACTTCTACTAATGCAAGAAATCACATTAACAGTATGGCTGAGTTGAGAATGTGAAGAAATCTGACTGCCTCTTCTATTGGTACAACCTAGACATAGAGGAGCCAGGAGAAAAGCTAAGGGGGATAAGAAGGTATTAAAAATTGATAGTTTCTCAATTTTCCTGCTATTTAAGAAACCCTTGAGCCAGTTGCTGCCCCACCAGTCTTTTTTATAGAAAGGAAACACAGTTTAGTTACAATTTTACTAGAATACCAGGGATCAATACACACAAAATGTGTTACTGTTCTGGAATTATAATAAGAGAGACAGGGATCTGATGGAGAGAGTCCAATGGAGAGCCACAAGGATGATTAGGGGACTTGAACATCTCCCATATGAAGAGAGACTGAGAGAGACCTGGGGCTGTTTAGTCTGGAGAAAAGATGACTAACAGGGGATCTGATAGGTGTCTATAAATATCTGAGGGGTGGGTGTCAAGTGGATGGGGATCAACCCTGTTCAGTGGTGCACAGTGAGAAGACATGGAACAATAGATACAAACTTGAACGTGAGGTGAAACTTCCTTACAGTGAGGGTGACAAATCACTGGAACAGGCTGCCCAGAGAGGTGTAGAGTCTCCTTCTCTGGAAGCTTTCAAAAAGTGCCTGGATGCATTCCTGTGCAGACTACTCCAGGTGATCTTGCTTTTGGAAGGGGGGTTGGACTTGAAGATCTCTGGAAGTCCCTTCCAACCTCTAACATTCTGTGATTCTGTTCAGGTTGTTCGGAAGGGAAAGGGAAGGAAGGAAGGAGGAGCATCACCCACTGTGTCCAGAAATGGGTAGGGTGTGAAGAGATGTCTCTGAAGAATAGCCACTGGCAGGTTGAAAGCTTATAGATAACAATTACAGACTGACACAATAAAAGGAATCTCGTGGTTGGTGTCTACTACACACAGCCTGATCTAGGGGTGTCTTCTTACTCCATCTATAGCAGGCTTCACATAGGGTTTTATCCTGCTGGGAAATTTCAACCACCTCAACATCTGGAGTGGTAAATCAGCACAGTGAGCTGCAGGCAACTCAGGAGACCCCTGGTATGCATGTAGGATAAAGTTCCCCATTTGCCTCTTTACAGAAGAATCTTGCAGTTCATAGGAAAAGGAAGGATATCCAGATATCCAGCAATACATACATCTCAGTGTATTCCCAAGTACTCTGCTCACTTTGTTTTTTAATGATCTAAAAGATTTTTCCCATGAGTTCTGCTGATAAATGATTCCATTCTAATTGACCCACAACCTCCATCTCTCTTTTCTGAAATATTTAAGATGAAGATATTTTTACATCAGTTTATAGTTTTGATGTTTTCTGTATTTCTTTCTTCTATTTCATGCAGAAAAAGTATCAAGAATTCAGTCATTCTGCCATCGTATCTATTCCTTGGAGGCTTCTTCCGTATTTTCGTTTACTGAGATTTCTCCCTTAGAGCAACACTCACTTTTTTTATATCCTGTTTTTATTATCTTTCCTCTTGTATGTTTTAATTCAAAATGCCACAGCTTGTAAAGCAAGTATTTTTTATTTCCTCTCATTCCTTTTTTCTTCCCTTCTGGTCAACATACTTTTCTACTTTGCACATCACTCATTTCCCTCCAGACTTTTTTTTTTTTTGTTATTTTGCTGGTTTNGGGGGGGGGGGGCAGGGAACTCCCAAACCATCATTTGTTTAATTGTATTTTGGTTTTTGTTTAATACCTTTTCACCTTAGTGCTGAGCATTTCAGAGACAGTCAATGCATCCCTATTTCAGTACTGGTAAAACAAAATTCCAGATAATAATTAAGCAAACCTTTCTGCAATATATGAATGTCTCAAGAGTAGAAACTCCACCATGTCATATCTTCCTCCAGCTTAGCTAGGCTTACAGCTGATGAGTTAAAGTACAACTGTGTCTCATTTGAATTCTGACTGCATTGGAGGTATTTACTACAACAAATTAAAGGGGAACTACGTTTAGAATTGTCATGCAATTACAAAGTCAACAACAACTCTGCTTACCTACTAATTACAGAAAATCATATTTGGTAACTGCATAACTTGATCATATTTGCAAATATTAGCTCTTGTCTTTAGTGTTGTTTGAAGACTATTTCAAGATGTCTGCTCAATTCTTTTTAATTTAAACATATGCATAACACAATTAAAACATATTCTGCCAATGGATTGCTTTTATGTATCTGCCAACTTTGTTTCCATTACTTAACCCTTCTGTTGAGTAAGTTTTCCTACAGATTCAACCCATTCAACAGATGATGATCTCTCTCTACGACAGTCCAAAATGAGGGTCAAAACACTGAATATTCCTCTGTAATTTCGCCTATTTGGGCCTGCACTTAAATGGATTGGTTCAGACTTGCACATGCATGCTTCAGCACAGGCACAAACAGAAGCTGTAGTGTCCACAGAGCCACAGTGGACTGTGTATTGCTAGGAGGAAAAGGTTTTTCCAAAGGAGACCTAAACCACACCTTGAGAAATATGTTTTGTATAGTTGCCATTGGTTTAATGTTACCCAAGATATTGAGAGCAACCAGAGACAAATCTAATCCATCCCACCTGATTAGTAGAAAAAGCCCATTGTAACTGGCTATCAAACATTTTTATTCTCCTGAAGAGTATCACTGACTCATTGGTAAGTACTTAATTCTTAATCCTCACTGTTAATCCTCATTCTACATGATAAGAAGAGTTTCTCTATTATAAATGTAGCCTAGGCATGGGAGATTGGTTTTTAAATTAACAGAATTAAATACTCTAAAAAGTAAGTGCATTTTATTTGAATTTGTTATGGGACTTTGCTACACTACCATCTTAAAGTCTACACCAGAAGTATGTGGCAGAGTTTTGTGCATTTCTTACACTTGCTTTCAGACAGTATGAATTTTTGAAAACCGTTTTGTTTTTTTTTTTCTTATCACAGAGAATGTTTCTCTCCTAGGACAGACTTTCAAAATGAATGAATTAATTCTGATCTGAGAATTAATCTCATCCATTAGGATTTTAGCGTTATCTGGAATTCTGAAAAATTGAAATTTATGCAAACAGATCANCACACTGCAGCCTCATCTTGAGCTTTTCATCACCCCAGATCCCCAGGTCCTTTTCCTCAGGGCTGCTCTCCAGCCATTCTCTCTCTAATATCTCTATCTCAAAAGAATGTCACATAGAAAGATCCCAGATCTTTTTATATCCCAAAGTGTAATACGGGAAAGCTAATTTTGGTGTCCAAATGATTTTAATTAGAAAAATGTCAGTAATCAATGTAGCATAGCAATAATAATTTCAAACATGAAGTATATTTTAGCTATTCAACAAAAGATTCATTTAATACCCAAAACCGACCTCCTAGGAAAGGCCTCAGTATTTTAGTAGTAGTAACTCTCAGGGCCAAGAGCTTTTCAAAAGAACTGGAAAAAGCAGCTCCTGCAGCAACTCAGAATGTGTATGCCTTACACTAGAGAACTGATTGAACATTTACACTGAAAAAGGGCACACAATTCTCAGAAGTGTTTCTTGAGGCTCTGTTTGTTTAATCTGTAGTGTTCTAACATAAATCACTCCTCCTTAGTTTGCAAAAATCACAACCAGGAAGGGAAGATTAAGTATTTCTTACGTTAATTTACGCTCATCACCCATATCTATTAAGTTGTAACAGAAAAATGTGTACTAACTGAGTTACTCTGCATGGTAATATGCATGAAAATAGTATTCAAAGAAATATTTGGCATATAAAATGCACCGATTCACATACTTTTCTATGCATACTTAATTAGACTAACTGGTTGCCAAACTGAATGTGGTTTACTGCATACAACACAGCTGCCACTCCCCAGATTGCTCATTATTTCAGCAAACTAAAATCATGCAATACACTGTCTCTGACAATAGATGTTGTCAACATCATTGCTTACCTACAAGCATTCAAAAAATCAATACGGTACAAATGAGCAACTGCACAATACATTTCCAGAAATTTTCAGTCCTTCCTGACAGAGAGAACCTCTTTGGCACCTACAGTCATGACACCACAGCAGTAAACATGAAGCTTTTAACCCTAAAGTGAAATTAGTAACAGGGATAGGTGACAGAGGAACAATACCTCAAGAACCATATAAATTTGTATTTAACTTCAGCAAACCATTTAGAATGGAACAACATGTTTTTGATAGGATGACACAAAATAAACATGTAGGCTTACAATGAAGCATTACTTGAACAAACTAATAATAAAGCCATTACTTACATAACCCATTGCTTATTTATCAGTCTTTGGTGGTGGATGCCTCAAAAGAGCATCCTCCTTTAGCAAAAGCATCTGTAGCATATGCTTGACTCAACCAAGAGATCATACATTTCTCAGTACTTTTTCTCTTACTTTCCATAACTGCCTACTTTCTCTGTTCCTACTATCAAACTGCTGCAGGATCTTACCCAGTTTATAAATCTTTGTCCCTCTTTATACATTCAATTGTATTTTTTAATTTTTGTTTGTTTGTTTATTTGTTTATGATGGCTCTATAGAGTTCTGGTTTTGAAGGCTGCCTCACTGACTTAATTTTCTGAATTGTCATTTTAATTTGTCATTTTAAATACCATACTGAATAAACATGGTTCTCCTCGTAAGATGTAGTCAGGGCTGAATGGGAGAAAAAAGGTTTTTTTTGGTAGATACTAAAAATTTAATTACCAGATCTAAGAGAATACTGTCCTTAAAATACAGTTCTCATTTCATTACCATAGTATGCAATAGACAGGTAATACTCCCAGGAATACTGCTTACACATTGTGCTCCATTCTTTAATAATTTCTGCATCTGATTAATACATGAGACTCTAGGCAGACAAACCACTTACTGTAAAATTAGATTCTGCTTCAAGAGATGAAGTACTGTTATGAATGATGCAAAAAACAATANTGAGGCAGCAGCAGCAGGCACGAATACAGTAGCAGAGAGCACCTTGTGCTCCTTGCTCATCCCTTTTCATCAATATAGTCCGAGACTAATGTGCCTTTGGACACAGAACAGCCAATCAGAATGGCAGTTAGCCAAGCTTGAGCATATCAGGTGAAGCCATAGGCTTGCTTTACCCATATTTGGGCAGAGCACAGCCTTGCACAAGGCAACCCTGTGTACCTTGTTTACCACAGGGTGCAAAACAAGTCTGGGCAGGCCACAGTCCTCAGACTCAGTGGCTCCATGTTCTTTGCCCTCTTTTCCACGGTTGCTTCTCCCCTTAGCAGAAAGAGGGAGAGCAGAAAAACGTCTCAGGGCAAGCCAGGACATGTATAAGCCTATTTTGGCCTATCACAACAAGTACCTTAAGTGTCTTACTCCAATGGAGCATCACTCACTTCCAAATAGACCCCTTTAAGGTCTTGCCTGTGTTCCCTTTTATCCTGCATGAGTAACTATTCCCTTTAATGTAATGTGTTATGAGAATGGCACTTAGGGACACGGTTTAGGGGTGGACATGTCAGTGTTAAGATCACTGTTAAGGCCTACTATTAACCTAAGAGTCTTTTTGAACCGAAATAATTCTATGAAAACATTTCTCTTCAAACAGGGAAGCAGACAGTAAAAAATTCAGACAACTGTCCCTGTTCTTGACCAAAGGACCACGACAGCTTTTCTTCACTTCAGAAAAATGAAAATGAACACACAATTACTACTGGAAAAAGAGGCAAATTCCTTCTCATTTAACTCCATTTGGCCACTTATTTCACTCTTGGATGCAACATAGCCATGCTTGAACTGTCTATGAAACACCCTAATGTCATTGTGCATCTGTCTGGGCTCAAAGCAGTAACCAGGGAATGGGAGACATAAAATCAAAGTTCTTCAGGTTGAACAAGTGTTCACATTACCAACACATTTTGAAATGGGTCTTCTCCCCGCTCCCCAGTCGCTCAGAGCTCTGAAATGAAAGCGCTGAGTCTTTCATGGAGGCTAATGTGCTTTGAAGGAATTAATGTCATTTCTACATTAAACAGAGAGCCTTCAACAGAGGCTGGGCAGAGATCAGGCATTTCTTCTCAGTCTCTAAATCACAAAAGAAGCAGAACAGGCAATCAGACTGCTTCTGAGTGTAAATGGGGAAAACTAAGTAAAAGCGTTAGGCATTTTTTTGCTCTCATGAACGTGTTGCTTTTAGACATCAAGGGTGAGGTTCAGTTGTCATGGAAGGCCACAATAGGCAGAAACATGTCCTGGCTTGCCCAGACACATTTTTCTGCTCTCCCTCCTTCTGTTGTTGGGGACAGCAACTACAGGAAAGGAAGATAAAAGGCCCTGATGCCTCCAAGTCACCTTCTCTCCTTCTAAACTTGCAAACAGGGTACCTCACGTGTTTGTACACTTGTTTGTGTTCTGCCCTAAAAAGGAAAAAGCAAGCCCTGACTTCACCTAATATGGTTGAGTTTGGCTAAGTGTCAACGTGATTGGCTGATCTGTGGCCAAAGACCCCTTAGTCTTGGGCTACATTGATAAAAGAGATGAGCAGATAAACACAACATGTTCTACCTTAATGTAGACCTTAATCTGACGGTGCTCTGCCTCAATGAGCTTCTGTCTCATTGCTCTCTGCTGCTGCATGCCGCCCTGCTCCGCTAAGCTATAAGCCAGCTCTGCTTCATAACAAGCCCTGATGCTTTGGGTTTGTCTATCTGGAAACTGGCCTTGCCTCAAGCTTGCCAGAAAAAGACTTTAATTGCCTCATGCAATAAGCTCACTTAGCCAGAACAACATTGTATCTGTCTGCACATCTGCAAGACATCCTGCTTGCCCCTCTGCCAAGCTCCATGCTGAATCTGGAGCCAAGAGGAATCAGGATCAGATCATCTGCCTCTCTCCCAGCATGCTTGTTAGAGCCTGGGAAGATCTCCAAGCCTTAGCAGCTAAGATGACACCAACAGAACTCCCTGCAAGTGTTTGGGTACTCTCCAGAAACTGTAGTTAGCCTCGGGACTCTGGAGATACAATTTTTGTGAGTCAATACTCAAAAGCCTCTTTTGCAAAGCTCTGTGAACTTTTCAGTGAATCTGAATGCCTTCTGCCTTAAGCAGAAAGGAGCTTCTTGGGTCCCTCTGATGAGAAAGGAGTATAATCGACCACAAGAGCCTCTTATCAGTTCTAATGGTTTAATGTCTGCTGTGCTATTGCTAGTTATTTCCTAAGTGTCCTGTTTTCCTTCTGTGTAATGTTTTCATGACTGTTGCAAAGAACCTGTTATTAAAAGTTGTGGGCAGCAGCAAGATTCCTGAATATAAAGATTAATAAACAATGTTAATTTTGAAAAATACCATCTCACAGCCATACCCACCACTACATCAGTTTAGGTTTAGTGTTGGAGAACTGGCATTTGGGTAGACTCTGACAATCTGGATACTGTCTGTTTAATGCTTTCCAATTCCTTATTTGACAAAGCTAATTAAATCTTAAAAAAAACCCAGACAATTAGCCTCCTAATTTCTGTAAGTCATAAATCTAAAATTTACTATACCAACAATTTTAAATGGATAATACTTTCTGAAGCATACCTTATGTCACACTATTCTTTGCCCAATTGACTTTTTCTATCTCATCATTCTATTCTCATAAAATTTAACAAGAGAGACTAAGATTTAGAATATCAAACCATGAACATTTTCAAACAGTATTTTATTAGTTTTGGTATCCCCTTAATAGTAAACAACCTCCTCTCAGAATCTTTTACATGAAGGAGATGTACAGGCAACTGTAAGGTGAACACAATGCGAAGAATGCTATAAATAGAAGGAAATATTTAAAAGGTAAAAGGAAGTAAAAGAATCTCCAATTTTGCAAATTGAGGCAACAAAGAAGAAAATTGCCTTAGAGCTCAAAAGAACTTTTTCATAGAGTAAAGATTAAAGCTTAATTATCCTGCACAGCCAACAACCAAAAGCAGTATGTATGCAAATAATGTATCCCAAGTTCTCCTTTCACTTCTCATTCTTCCTATTCTAGCAAGCTTTTGGCACAGCCTTTGGTTCAGAGTTATCTGAAGACTTCTTAATTAGACAGAATACTTTTTTTTTTTTTACAAAAATGCAGTGGCTCTTTCAGGTTTTTATAGAAGCCATAGATTTTAGAAAGAACATTGCTGCGTGTCTCGGTTTAGCTTCAC